>VUJU01003398.1:0-26284 GCA_009835225.1 Aphis craccivora | reverse complement strand
ATTGATAATACAATTTACATGTACCTATATAAGAAAATAAATATAATATACGGTTAAGTGTACATAAGTGTGAATATTAACTCAAAAACAAAACAAATGAAGATAACAAAATAAATTAACCTATTCATTGCTCAGACGCATCGTAATATCTAAGGTATTGTTACAACCGTAATTGGTTGTATATGATTGGGTACAATTAAATGAATTAGGGATCGTATATAAAACGGGAAGGAACCATATAATTTAATTTGAGAGCAAAGGAGTATTAACAGTCTCGTCATGAATATTGAGTTAGCCTTTTCTTAGTCTCAGATCATTGTTGGGAAGTAACAGATAATGGGTCTGACAAGTGATTTTTGCCCGCCATGCTCCGCACATTAAGGGACACCTAAATGACAAACACTTGAAAATTTAAATATACTGTTCTACAAGAATAATACAAAAACTATTAACCATCGGATGGTATTTTTATACTGTACGATTGAATATAATACATGTTAGTAATCTATATATTATGTGTATTATACATTTATATATTGATCTGAGGTGGTTTGAAAGTATTCTATTTAGGGATATAAGACATATAGACG
This sequence comes from Aphis craccivora, assembly GCA_009835225.1. NCBI lineage: Eukaryota > Metazoa > Arthropoda > Insecta > Hemiptera > Aphididae > Aphis > Aphis craccivora. The sequence goes on along the minus strand of VUJU01003398.1, from coordinate 25,694 downwards.
CCCATCTATTATCCATTCATTCAATAGAATCTATGGTAAATAATTTATGATCAAATGTTATGCTGCATGCATCGTATCCACAGGTATTATCATACTTAGGTTACTTTATTCAAATTCAAACTTTTAAATAGAAGTTTAAAAACACCTAACTTCTAAAAATATGTTTAGTGCACTGTTACATCTTACAATAAAATTGCTTCTTATATTGATTGGTGTATTCTATTATACATAAAATACATAAAAACACTATATTACAATAACTTCTCAATTTTTAGTAAAAACAGTGACCAATCAGATAGCTTTATTCTGTACAAAAAGTGAATCAAATAAAACAGTCATTATTCAGTACAATTTTTAAAAACATTTCAGTTCATGTTTTTAATATATTTTTTGTGTTACCTATTAATGATGGACACAAAACTTAGTGGTACAGAAAATTGAGATCTAAAAGAAAAATTACAAAACAATACACTAAATAACTTTAAAAAAAAGAGAGAGATTAAAGGTTAGGATTTTTATTTTAAATCGTAATATATATATATATTACGATGTATATATATTAGGTATATATATATCAGTTTTACACGATATATTTCTGCTTATATATAACATAGATAGGGATTTTGTATAATTATATATATGAATAGGGTATAATTCAATTAAATAATCAGTCAAATATCTTACTACAATGTCATTTAATATATATATAATATAATAAATATAGGCTAATTAAAAATATAAGATGTTTTTAAACAAGGAACTTATTAAAACAAAAAAAAAACATTGAAGACATTTTTAAAACCCCTTAAATTTATTTATTTCTAGAATAACATTTCAGCTATTAAATACTTTATGGATGTTACACGTTTAATAGTATAAATGCTGTAGTAATATTAAGTATTAAATGATTAATTTAAATTATGACTGTACTGATAAATTATTATAGTTATTGGAACTCGTTTACTTTAATTGATTTTTCATAAGTTGTATTAATATATAATAAATATATTCATTCAGATTTTTTCGTTAGGATTATCTTAAAAAGCATTCAAACTTTATTGCATGGAGGTAAGTATTTTATGAAATACAAAAACATATTTAAAATGTCAAGTACCTATATAATATATATGTATCAATATGTAACAGTTCAAAATTATATTTGTCAACCTTATGATTTATAAATATTTGAAATCTGTTATATGTGCTTGGAATCAAAGTATCAATATTGAATCATTTTTATGTACACTGGACTATAAAAATATTATTGTTTTGTTTTTCAACGATTTGCATGTAGTATGAATTATTATTTAATATATTATATGGAATGCCATAAAAATATAATTTTAGATTGAGTTATTTCCCTTTCTCAAACTATAAACAATAATATATACCTAGTATGTATGATAATATAATATGTATATTGTATATAATATAATATATATTTTAGTCAACAATGGTTGTGTTTTTGTTTTCAGTTTAGGATCATTATTTGATTTTTGTGTGACTTAGCTTATCCGAAGTTTATTTACATTTTGTAAATGATGTTTAGCAAAGGGTTTCTGAAAAGGAAAATAGTAACTTAATTCATTGTTGACGTGTATACTACATTATACACATGCTTGTTAAAGAGCATAGTTTTACAATAATTTATAAACGATACCAAAGTTTAATCGTTATAAATAGCTACCCGTATCTTGCACTTGCGGTGGCCTACAACGGTCTACCTATATTATAACGGTACAAGTTTTTATGGTATTTGTTTTAAGCCCAAAACGTGCCCGTATAGGATAATGCCCATATGATTAAATGCGCTCGACTCTAAAAACCCAATATAATCAATATGGTTTCTTACAGCTAGAAAGTTAAATGGTTTAGTAGATTTTACACCAAACGTTATTCAGGATCCTGAAATTTTTGGATATTAGGTCGAAATGTTGTTCTATTCAATTAAAAGTTCTGTTTTAGAAAACAAATAAAGCTTTTTGTCCATAATTTAGTTTAAATTATTTAAAAATTTAAGTTAAAATATATCAAGTTACCTATCTATTAATATTTTTTTAAAACAATAAAGAACTAACAAACAATAAAACAATAATTAAATTATATTTTATATTATTTATTTCAGTAGATTAAAAGTTTAAAATTTTCAATTTTGTTTGAATAATTGCTCACACTGAATGTTTCAATTTACTACGTGAATATAAATTATATCCTATGAATTAAGTAACAGACTAAAATGTATTTTATAAATTACTTGTATAACTATTCATAAAATGTTTGTAAATGACCCATCAGTTATAAGTAAACATTAAATAATTAATAGCAAAGTATTATAATTTAACATAGAAAGTATTATAATATTCTATTTTATTTAAAATTTAAATTAATTGTTGTACATTTTGATATATCATGTGTGTAATAAAAATTATATGAATAATTAATGTATAAACTCTATCGTTATTATAATATAGTACCTACCTACTTAACTAAAATATTTAAAGAAATAGAAGCTATATTTTCAACTTTAGACTCAGCTTTATAATATCAATTACGTAATATTTTAAATATTTTCAAAATCACCCATAATATTTTTAAACATTATTGTATTTCACCAAACAGGATATATCATATTTAATAATTATTATATTTATTTTACCGTTTAATAAGTGTCTTATTGCGATACAAAGTTATGTTTTCAATTGAGAACAGTTTTTGAATAACTTATTAATTATATGCATTTTTAATAATATTAACTTACTAATCTATATTGTAATTAGAACAAGCAGTTTTTGAACTTTTTAACACCGTGCACTAAAAATATTTAAGTTCATAATAGTTGGTTAAGATGATATAAAGATCTTCCTATGATGGTTTGAAAATTATAGTGATTAATTATTATCCACTAAAATGTCTAAAAACTGTCAAAGTGCTTACCTAAATAATAATACTTAAAACTGTAAAAACTGTACAAATATTATTAGTTCCTAGTTGGTTATACTATATATTTTACATTTTTGTAAAATTATCTTTAAAACTATTTTTCTTAGTAAATATATTTTAACAAGTAGTCACACTACACACTTGTTCATATTTCGATTTAGATAAATCAAAATTTTTAAACAAATCATAAATTTATCAATTCATAGAGAAAAATAGATTGTTCTCATTACATGAATTTCCGTAATAATAGAACTATTGGAGAGAATGACCATTGACCATACTTGATCTCAACCGAATCAATCCTAAGAGAATGTTTATTAAAAGTGCAATTAATATTGTTTTCGTGAAGTTAAAACGTAATTTGTTATATTAATTTGTCATTAGATATCTCTGCAAAGTTAATTATCGATTGAAATTACTATAATTGAATTATAAAATATTTATATTGTTTTAACAATAGCTTAAAACCATATTATGTAGGTATCCTAGTCGATTGATTAATATAGTAATTTATGTTTAATAAGTTTTTTTTTGCTTAAAAATAAATAAAATTTCAATATAATTTTACAAAACATATTGGTTATTTTTAAAAAAAGGTATTTTATAAAATATTCTCATACTCCTTCTATAAATTTGATATAATGGTGTTTCTGATCATATAGATTTACTTTTTTGCAGAAGTACGATTTCTATTAAATACACATGTAATATATGTTTTGATTGTGATAGACTGTGACTTTATTGATTTTTCTCATGAAATATACTTTTATTTATTTTTGTTTTAATTGTATGTATTCATATTTTTTTTTCTACAAATGACTGCTTATTTTTTTGTTATGTAACATAATGTAAATGAAGTTTCTGTAAATAAATAAATATTATATAATAACTACAATCGTCTGTCTTCTTTCACTGATTAATGATTTATTGTTATTTATTTATTTTTTTTTTTCTAACAGTAATTAAATTTGTTCTGTTTGATTATAACACAAAGTTGGTTTTTCACGGTTTGTTTGTTCATATTTTCATAGTTATAAGCATTCATAAAGTAAAATATATTTTTATGTATTTTATTTCTGCTGTATTCTGATCATATATTTACAAAAAAGGTTGTTTCTATAAACATAAGTTTATATAATTAATAGTTATAATATTATTTAGTGAAAATTATACTAACCAATTATACTAATTTATTTTACTGATACAAGAGCTTTTTATGTGAAAGAAAATGTTAATAAAATATGTTAAAATTGATTTACAAAGATTCGATAGAATATGTTATTGATTTTTTTGTTTATCTTATTTTTATTATTTTATACGTGCATCATTTCTCATCTGTTTGAAGTTTCATAATTTCATAATATGAATATACATTTTACTTCCAATGACAGTCCATTACATGTTCTAAACAGAATAATAGAAATGATGAATTGCATTTAATTTTGTAAATGCTCAAGAAAATGAAGCTTGTTTATGGTCACTTATACTTAGTAAGGTTGTTTCAAATGCAAATTTGACATTCTTAATAAATTGTTAGTCTCGTTATTTACAAAAACATAAAAATATTTTACAGTACAACGACATTTTTGTTTGAGACTTATTTTATAAAAATACAAGTGAAAAATATCTGATACAAAATTATAACCTTATTATAACTTACAACACAAAGTATGCATGAGATAAATTCAATTAAAAATTATTCACTATCAAGTTGTTTATGAAAACGTAAATAACGACTTGTAATGACATAATAATTGTTATTTAAGAAGTTGTTTTTTTTTTTTGGAATTAAAAGGGCTTAAATATTTATAATATCTTTAAATGCTTAATTACTTAATTACTTAATTGCTTAATTACGTACACGCTGATGTTTTTCAATAACGTCATGTATAACTTGTGTTTATATCATATATTTCATGTCACATATCATGAATAAATAATAATCATAATAATGATAAAATTAAAGTAATATTATGTACCTTTTAATTGTTTTAGAAGAATTTAATTCAAATTATACTTTTAAAAACAATTTTGATCGATATATCTAATATTTAAGAAAATTTACTACTTATCTTTGTTGGCCATTAAAAAAATATTATGTGTACAATTTGTACGATGTACGAGCAATGTTATCGATATTAGATTGAATATAGTACGCTAAAAAGTAAAAATACATGATACCATTGATGTACAGAGATTTGGGAAGCCTATTTAAAACCCAGTGCTTATATTGTTATTATTTATATTGATAAATAATTAAGTGATTGATTAATGCAAATTTATTTATTTATTGTTTGCAAAGTTTCATATCTGAATTATTATAACGTTTAAAATTTAAATATATTAACAACAACGATATACCTCATATGTAATTTCAGCATAAATAATATTAAAATATTATATTTTTATGGCGTCAGATTTAGTATTTACAATATTATAGCTTCAATATGAAAATCTATGTTCTTATATAAATATTAAATAATTAATTATTTCATATTTTTTATTCAAAAGCTAGTACTAAATTACCAAATAAAATTAAAATAATGAAAAACCTACGTAACTATTTAAAAATGTAATATTATGTTGAAATACAATTTTCTTTAGAAATTTAATGAAGATTTAATATAATTATAATTCTTACACTAACAATTACCTAAATTAACATATTGTTTTTAATAATATTATGTTAATTATTGCACTTATTATTTTACAAATTTAAGATCATATGTATTATATATATTTTGGAACCATTTTATTAATAAATATTATAATTTATTCTATATTAGTTATAGTGAAGTTATGCCTTTAGTCAAGCTTTTTGGCAATCATTGTTTAATGAACACAATGGGCGCAATCGATATTGTATTATAATAATGGTGACACTTTTAAAAATATAATGTTATACAATTATAAAATAATAAAAGTCGTTTATCCGTGATGACTTAACTTTCGATTGAAATTTTCGTAGTTTTTTGTAAGCACTAATATTGAAAAACTATACACGAAATATAAATTATTTGTTTTATACATTTCAATAATACAATTCTGAGCAACGTTCGTAGCTAGGTAGCTTTGACAAAGGTAAACAAGGATGGATTCATTTTACAGTTAAAGCTAATAAAACATATTATATGCTGTGGTACGGAAAAAGATACTCTGTACCTATAGGATATTTGAGTTGTTACTCATGGTGTTTCGAGCACTGAAAATCGATTTCGAACGATGCGTCAACGTCTTCGTAAGTAGACGCTAGTAAACACAATAAAAACGCATAAAATACATTATTGGGTACAACTGGGCGTAAATAGTAAATATTTCTAAGGTGCTGTGAGCGCGTGCCGTCGAGAAAAAAAAATGCCCATTTTGTTATATTATGTTAAATTCAGATTTACTTATGATATATTTTGTTCTTATACATTTAAATTGAGAAAAAAAGAAAACTCCAAATCTGGTATAATATAAAAATTAGATTTCACTTTTTAAAAAAGGGAAAAACATTTTGTTTGATGTTAAATATTAATTATTGGTTATCAAAAGTAAGTTAAAGAAACTTAAAATTGCTGACTTTCCCAATTTTTACCTTAATTTTCAACAAGAAAAATATGTTTTGCATAAATTATACAAGCCCGTATAAATTATTATCCAAGCCGTAAATAACAACTAAGAATAAATTATTTCAAAATGTTGTTTAATACATATAGGTATCAATAGTTTGAAATATTAAGTGCAAATAAACATTGAAAGTTTGTAAAAATAAAAAAATTCCTTACAATTTTGATATTTTTAAATTAATAAACGAGCAATAATGAGCAACTTTTAAAATATTTTGTATTATATTTTCGAGTTTTTTGATATTCAAATAAAAATTGTATCCGTTATTATTTTAAAAATAATAAAGCTAGATTATTTAAAATACGTATAAATTACATAGGAAGACTAAAAAAATATATATATGTCAAAATATTACTATTACACTATACACTAAACATGTTGTTAACTTTTAAATGTTATTCTCTATAGTTATTACCATCTTAATAACAAAAAAGAACATCGATTTAGTCAAAAATTGAACTGCATAAATAAGTAATCTCATTTTCTCACTGTTCTATTTGGTTTTTACAATTCTTAAGAAACGTAAGTATGACATATTCAACTTTTGGACCCGCCAAATTACCTATGGACTAATTTAGTAAGCACAAAATATGAAATTGTTCTAGGAAAAAAATCTCACCATATGATCGTTTTGTCCTTCTCTTATTCCTATTTGTCTATCTTTGTCCGTCCATTTGTATTGACGTCGCGTGATGGAGCTGTTAGGTACCTAATATTACCTAACCTATATAATATTACAGTAGTTACGCGTGTAGCACACACATGGGCTGTTTATATATTATTACCGAATCGAACGTGTTTTGACCGCGAGTATTGAAGATGATGACAATGACATTTTCTACTATCACTGCTCTCGTTGCAAACGATGATAGTAGAATCGAAAACAAAAATTATTATTTATTGCACTCGGTGAACGAAAGCAATTTCGTTTTTTTATCTACAATTCTTACTTGCACTGTCTTCGGAAAAACGCCATGTTAACATGGTCCATGCGCACATTAAATATAATGGTATAAAAATGAGATCATTTTTAACTCTAGTGCAACGTGTTCGAATATTTCTAACTGTCCCGTCTTGTTTAAAACAACCGAAATGCTCATATCTATGCATAAATAATATGTCATGATATTCCACAATCATATTAAGTTTTTCGTTATTAAATTTAAATGTATTTTTATTTTTTTTATTTTTGATAAAGTAGTACCAACCTACTTACATATATTCTATATATTTAACTTTAAATTTACAACAAAACCCAACACGTTTTCGTTTAATTATTTGATGAATCATAATAATATTTTATTGTGTAATTTTTTAATTGAATATAATTTGATTTAACATTTAATTTTTTTTCAACGGTCTAAATTCATAGTATTAAAAACGTTCTTTTAGTCAATAATTAATATATCCGAGTTGTACCTACGTCCTACATGCAAATAAAATTATATGCAAACAAACATATTTTTATAATAGTTTACTAGTGATAGTATACAAACACCTTATTTAAGTACACGAGTGAATGAAAAAACGTCATATTCGTGAAATAAGAAAAATATAATGATATCTTGTTTAAATTTATGTTTTATTGATATGATTATACACATTAATAATAAACGGTAAATAAGTATAATATGAAATTAAAATAAAAACTATTAATGTAACATTGATTGTTTAAAAATATATTAAAGACATAAAAAATAAAAAAAAAAGTCTATATTATACAAAGTAATCAGGGTAAAAGCATATAAATATAATATATATATTGACTAATAATTCAAAATAAAATAGAGGAACTATTAACAAACAACAAGAACTGCTGTCTAAAATAAAATTTATTTTACGAATCAAGAAGATATGATAAAAAAATGTAACCTAAAAAAGTAGATATCCATTTGCAAATTAAAAGTTTATATAATATTAAACATATACTTAAAGATAAATAAATACTTTATACTGACTGGTGACTTTATGGTATTTGATACTTTTAAATATCCTAAAAGATATTTATTGATAATCTTAAAATATAAGGATCTATTATCACAGACAAAGAATATATTATCTATTTTTATTAATACTCTGAAAAATTAATGGTAGGTACCTATAATAATATCAATAATCAATATCTATGTATTTTTAAAAAATTAAAAAACTATTATATTAATATATTATAAGTAGTACCTATTACGTAATATTCATTAAATAAATATTCATTGATTCTTTTATATTATTTTAACATACATCGTTATTTCTACGTATTAACACTTTAAGAAGTTTAATCATTATTAAAAAAAAAAAAAACTGCGTACCTACATTATAGTAAAACTACATAAATGCCTTAAATAGTAAGTAGATAAAATGTTCAATGTTATAATAATATAAATATATATATTTAAATATAATCATGAACTTATAATATAGATAATTTTTATTCAACCTTTTTTTAAATTTTAAATTCGTGTAAGAGAAGTAAGTATAGGTTACAATAGATGTGCAACAGCTCCATATATATTTAATCATTTTTTATACGTTTTTTAATAAATTTAATTCTTGAATTAGTAAATGCAATTGGTAAACCTTTATTAGTTTTGAGGTACAAACCAATCATAATTTCCATTAATATTTTAAGTGATAAATGATAATATATAATATTCAAAATGGAAGTAATAATTTCTATATTAATTTATATTAATAAATACTAATACTATTTATGTACATTATTACTTTTTTTTTATTATTATTTGAATATCAAATATTAATTGTAAATTACACAGTTAAACGAACTTATTAGAGTGAACCTTTTATTATTTTTTTTCTAGTCAGCTACGCAGAAAACAGTTATTTCATATTACGTTATATATTTTTATAGTACAAAAAATATATAGTACATCCCCACATATACCATTTTATAGGTACTTGTATACCATTTTAATACATTTTAGTTATTTTTCTTGAACAATTTCTTCGTATATCTTAAATAGATAACCCGTTAAAACAAAAAGGATTAAGTATAGACCATAGATGTTACGATACCTTTGTTAAATAATATGTAAGCACATTTGGTTTTATTGAAACAATTATTTTTATAATTATTTTAATTCATCTGAAAAGATATTATTGTTTTTTTTAATGCTTTTAACTGTTACATCTATTTTGAAAAAGCTCTAATTATAATCTATATTTTTTTATTATAAAACAAACTGTTTAACACATTTTAGATAGTGTTGTTTGAATGATCATGATTAACTGTGTATTTATAGTTTTTCGTTATAATCACCCGATAAACCTAAAACCTAAATGCATAATGTGTAAATAAATAGAAGAAGATTTGTATTTGCTTCCTAATGTAATACTTTTGTCATAATTTCACAGCAGTTTATTTTAAACGCTGTAGGTAGTACCTATTGAATTTGATAAACAAAATAGGTATGTAACAAATTTTAAGTTAGATATCTATGTATCTAAAATCTTTTATTTACTTATATGTAAGTAATATAGGTACTAATTATCTATATTCAATTACCTATACTGGTTTTTTATCAAGTATCTTTATACTTGATATCGTAACTTTGTATGATAAAATAATAACTAAAGAAATATAAATAAGTACCTAACTGAGAAACGAAGGAAATTGTATACAATTTTCAATATGTACTTTGAACACTATACATTGATTTTATAACATATATATATATATAAATTAGAAACATTAAAATGTTAAATTATTTTACTATATTTTACTTTCATGAATTATAATGGTAAATTAACTACACGTAGTCAAACGGGGTCGACATTTTTATGTGTTTTTGTTTTTATAAAGCATTAAAAATAAGTATTTATCTATTTGGTGCTTTTATTTTTAATTAATGCAATTAACTTTTAGTTCAACTTAAGTAATCTAAGGTTAGTAACAATGGAAATTAAAATACTAATGTCATAATAATTTTAATCGAGTACCTACCCTCAAAATAAATATAAATTAATTTCTTTTGTATTCCAAAGGGTATTTTAATTATATTATCTGTTTGGTGTACGGTATTTCACATAATTTTACAAAAATGATTCAAATGACGAACGTTTTCCAAATAAGCTGTACGCTGTTGTTATCGTTTTAAAATAGTATTATTAAATAAGTAGATATTTATTTATAAATTATATAATTTTCATGATTGTACATTTATATTTGTTTATTATATTTTAATGATATCTTAGAGTACATTTTTTCAATTCTAATTTTAATTTTATTCACATTTACTAACAATATTACCTAAAAAGATTTTTGTGAACTTAAGTTTAGGTAAAACACTTTTAGTCTAAAACAATATTGTGTATTGAAATAAACCTTTAGAATAAAAAATTAAAAACACGTAACATAATATGTATAAACTCGTAAGTTCTAAAAATGAAAAAATTATGACTAAATTAGATTCTCCATCAAGTATCCTAGTAGTGAGTATTATTATTGGAGCTCTAGATCTAGGATTACGCTTTATGAGTTTTTTTGAGTCTGCTGTCATGGCAGACGTTAAATCCAAGAAACTCTGTTCTCAACAACATACGACGTTAATAAAAGTGATTTAACTGTCATAGTCCATAGAGAGTTTTTATAAAATATTATATAATAAATTTAATATATCGTCATGAAAAAAGTGGATAAATGTATTAAAGTGATCAAAGGGAAAACATAATGTATTATTTTTTTGTCTGTTGACTAACTAAAAGAATATTTAAAAATAAAAAACTTAATATAGTAAAAGTCAAAATACTTGCTTATTTATTTAGTATGTACATATTAAAAATATTGTTTATATGTAGATTATTATGTTGATTAAAATGTACGAATGTTAAAACTTGTGTCTGTCTTTATGTTTTATTTTAAAAAACGGGCCATTTCCAAAAAATTAATTTTTCTGGAATCAGGGTCTTTGTCGTAATGTCGTACCATTATTTTTTTAGGTATAAGTGATTTCTAAAACTATTGTTCTAAATTTAAATTACTATATTTGACGCATTCTGTCCAGGTAAAATATGTTATAAATATTCACTTTTACTATTTTACAATATTTCAATATTTCCTAATTATTTTTTTTCCTTTACACTCTTCTTTTATAAAAAGTACTTAATAAAAAAAAAACTATAATGATTCATATTTTATTACGTATCTATTATTTTTATTTTATATTATAGAAGCTTCTATTAAACTCCTAATAATCTATATCTTTATACATTTATATAAAAGAAAGTCGTGTTACAATATTTATAATTCAAGGACGCATGAACCGATTTGGCTGAAAATCCAGTACTCCGACATAAAATATTTTAAAAACCGATAGTCCCAACCCCGGAAAGTGCTCAAACAGATATTTTGAGATTTAAGATGGAAAATTTGGTCTGTTGATGGTTGCTATTTGTTACAATGATAATGCCAGCTTTTATCACGATCGTATATATATATATTGTTATTATTATTTTGTTGTGTTTACGCCAAATCGGACTGAATATGAATATTATTTTACTTTATTATTAATTATAATCATCATTATTATACATTTATAACTATTGTAATTACTACACCATCGTTATTAGTGGTCGCCCTATTAGAAATCGTCAGTGGCTCAGTGCATGGGCTATATTGGCAGCCATAAACAACTATGATGTAAATACAATCAATATCACCATTTTAAACGTATTCCAGGAAACGCGACAACGTGCTAGTCCATCGTTACCATTATGAATCAAGACGAAGTTGTCAAATATATAAAGAAATTGCAACTCAAACAATATTTAGTTCAAAAAATAAATTAGATAAAAACTATACTTTTCAAAGTTTATATTATATTTATTTATATTTATTCATACATATAAATATATGTATTGGTAGGTATCTGATAAATGCAACATTTATAATTGGTTAGAAAAAATAAAATAAAATTTGTTTAATGAAATTTTTATTTTTATACATAGTGGTGCAAAAAAAATATATTTATATTTCCACCACGACAACATGTCATCACAAACATGTATTTTGTTCCAACTGTATAGGTATACGAACATTTTAAGTATTGAAGTCATTAAACGTTTTTCGGTTTTATAAAAATCTAATAATATCTTACGAAAATCTGCTTGTCTTTTAAAAATATATGTTATAGTCTGTAGTATACCAATTAGTATTTTATTTAGTTCCAATATTATAATACAATAAACACTAATATTATATTTATTATAATATAATATTGAAAGTACATATTTGAGGAATATATTTTATTAAAAATAAAGAGAATAAATATTAATGTGCACTACTATTTGAAAAATATACATTTTAGTGTATTTTAGGACACTAAATATTATTGATAAAAATAATAGCGTAATATGATTTCAAATTTTTCCAAATCTCGTTATCAAAAATCTTATTAGCTAAAAATAGTTTCATAATTATATGACGAAATATTATGATTAGGTATCTATAATATGTATTTTTATCTTTCAGAAAATAAACAATTTAAAGTAGAAAAAAGCTACCTTTATGGCTTTATCTGATTTATTTATTTAAAAAAAAAAAACTAATATATTAGACGGATAACTAATGTGTCATGGCCCGTGGGATGTTTTTCAATTAATTTTAAATTTTTAACACGTACGTTTCCCCAACCCCACCCATTTTAAATTTTCCAATTTTTTACGCCAATATTTAGCACGTGATTTGCATGAATTCGCACGACCGTTCCCGAAATTTGTACGGCACCGGTTTGCCCGATAAACTCAATTTTCCACGAGCGGGGCGGGGGAAACGTTTCTCCAGCCCCACTCACGCGAAAAAACAACTTTTTCCTAAGTTTTTCTACGCCAATATTTAGCACATGATTTGCATGAATTCGCACGACCGTTCCCAAAATTTGTATAGCACTGGTTTTACCCCGCCTTGCCCATGGAAAATTGAGTTTTTCGGGAAAACCGGTGTCGTACAAATTTTGGGAACGGTCGTGTGAATTCATGCAAATCATGTGCTAAATATTGGCGTAAAAAAATTTGGAAAATTTTAAATGGGTGGGGTTGGGGAAACGTACGTAATTTTAACTTGCATCGACGGTCACACTATGCATATCATTTAGTATAAGTATTTATTTTAAGTAGAGGTACCGACTCCTTTATAGGTGCGTATTGAACTAAATACAATAATGGGAAATTATAAGTTAACTGTTATATGTAATTGTAATATAAATTATATTCATTAACCATTTGGACATGTCTTTAAGTGACACAATAATAACGTTAAACAATGGAAGACTGAAAGAGTTGTGTTTTCTATTATTATGATGTATTTGTATTATGAAACGGAATATACATTACAAGGTTGAAGGTAATGTACATTATTGAATAATAAATACATATTTTTATGGTATTGTAAATTAAGTGGGGTTATAATGTTGGATGCATTGTTTGTTATATAAAAAATCCATTAAGTAGGTAGGTACACAGTTTTTACCGTGTGTTGTAATTTCATCCAATAAGACACAAATCAATAGATAAATATTTCATTTGTATCCTTAATCTTGATTACATAAACGACTGCAACCTAACCATTTTTATAAAATACAATATAAATGATAGAGACAATTAGTAATTCTAATGAAATAGAAAAACTAATATAATATAAGACGAGCAGAAAAAAAAATAAAGAATTGAATAGTTTAGTTATATACAAGACACTTGTAGTATAGGTACTGATTTCCAAAATGACGTCAGACGGCCGATATGGAAGTTGCATAATAATAATTGGTTAAAAGATAAACATGAAAAGGAACGACATGACGGAAGCATAAAAATTAACTTCTGCAAAGCATGAGAGAGTTCATTAAGTTGTGAAAGATTATAGTTACGATAATATTATAATTTACGAATAACCTTTTATTCATTTAATTCGCATTAACCATTTCCGTTGCTCATTCGACGATGTTGAAAATTATCGAGAATACGCACGTTTCGTTACATGAAAATAATATACGCATATCATTAAATATAAGTGCACTACAAATACAAGTCGCCCGACGAGTCATTGCATTATAATGTAACCGTGTTCATATAAGTATGTAAAAGTGCAAGGACAAGTAGCTGTGTCATTAAACCGGGTACCGGAAACGTGCATAAAAACGCAACACTATACCATATAGACCGAGGTTTTTGAGTGAACAAATAGCAGCAGGTCCTCCGCGTTATGTTTGTACGAGCGAAGATCTAACGAGACAATATAAGGTAAAAAACGCCTTTTTGCACTCGGTCTACAGTTCAAAAAAAAAAAATAATAATAATAAAAGTATATAACGTATTATAATAATATTATAGCTGCCGCCCCTCCCCCCAATAAATTCGGAAATAAAGTTTGATTACACAAAAATATCGTTCAATAATTTATTACTCTATATACGTAAACGCAAGTTTTCACTGTTTGAATGCGGAAAACGAACGTGGAAAAATCCGCCAAAACGTCGGCGGGATACGCGTGTGCGGGCGTGGGTGAGTGATGGGTGTGTGAGAGTCTCGGTCACCGGCGGACGTCCGAGGGCGGTCGTTCGCTCTGCAACTGCGACACCCTGAACCGGTCGACCGAACGGGGCGACGGCCGCCGCGATGGCCCGGTGGGCTTGGTAGTCGGCGGTGGCCGCGGCGTGGTCGGCTGCTTCGTGGTCGGCGCCGCCGACGACCGCGACTTAAGGGATTTGTGGTGGCCGTGGACGCCGCGACCGCACACCGTGGCGGCGGCCGACTCCGTCGACTGTTCGAACTGGTCCAACATTTGGTGGAAATGCCTCTCCAGCTCTTCCATGTCGACTAGCGACGGCGTGGTCGTCGTCTCGGCGGCCGCTTTGTTGGCCAACACTATTTCCACGCACTTGTCCATCAGCAAGTCGACGACGTCCATCTCCTGCTGGTCGACGCCGTTCTGTACGCCGAACAGCTTGAGCGCGTCGATCACCTCTTTCTTCTTGTCGCGCAGTGTCCGTTCGACGGCCGTACCGCCGCCGCCGCCTTCCGCCGGAACTACCCCTCCGCCGCCGCCGCTGCCGCCGCCGGTGGTCGTTTCGCCGTTGCCGATCATCCGGCGCAGGCTGTCCGACACGAATTTCGCCTTGGCGGACGCCACGTCGTCCAGCCGAGGAGTGTTCGGCGAATCACCGCCGTCGGCGCCGACTCCGCGTCCTTCCACGCTCTCGGACTCTACGATTTCGGCGTATAGGTCTTGTATGGCTTCTTTGAGGCCTCCCGCCCCGTAAACGCCGTCACCGTCCACGTCGTTAGCGCACTCCACCACGACCACCGTAAACGCGGTGACCGCCAGCGATACGGCCAAAAGGATCGTAAATAGCGTCATGCCTTTGAGCCACAACCTAAAGTCCGTCAAGAAAATGTCTCGTAACAGAGTCGTTCGCATGACATCCCGTCACGGGGCTTGTTACCTGTGATGATTTCGATTAATCGTTTTTATTATTGTTATTTGTTTGTTCCGTCGTATAGTTCGACGACCAACAGTCGACGGTCGCCCGGCGACGTGTCCGCGATCACACGCCAATAACAATAAAATGATATTACTCGAAAATAAAAAAAAAACGGCTTTCTGGTCGCCATCGCGTTTAACAGAGCTCACCGTCCTTCGTCGCGATAACGCAGCTGTAGTTGTCGTTTTAAATTATTTATTTTATTGCGTACGTTACCGATTTCTGAGACTACATAATGTAACGTAACTACACTGATGAAACCGTCTGTATGACAATATAATATAGGCAGACGCACTCGTGTTTCTATTCAAAATAAAACATCTCAGTACCTACGGCGAATCGACGACACCATATTATATACTTGATATTACATTTCACTAAAACATTTCGTTCGTAATTAAAATATTGCAATGAAAGAAATTAAAACGTGTTTGCCGCTTTTCAATATGTGTATAATAATATATTATAATACTGTTGAAAAACTCTTCTAGGTTTTAGAATAGAAAAACGATTCAAAACGACAATCGTTCGTACGCATACATTGCGTTTGTACATTACATTGGTCTATATTTTATGCTATTATTATTATTTTATTTTTTTTTTCATTTGGCGTTTCCCCTGTTTAACAGTGGTTGTAGCTTCCCCTCTGTTTATAATATTAGAAGGCAAAGACTTTAATAGTACAGGACTTTATAGTACCATGATTATACATTGTAATTAGTGTACATTATACACCGTGTATTGCACGTATGTATATGTTGTTTACAATAGCTCGTTAACTGCTGCAGTTGTACATTATTTTGTATTTAAATGCAAAGAGTCGTTTTTCAATAAACATCCATAACAGTTCTGCAGCTGAAAACCACAGATTCATTTTTATTTCTTCGATTTGTGCATTTACGTTATAACAATAAGAAATCATCGCTTTTTTATATGCTACAATAAGATGTCAATAAAACCAAACACTTAATATTATAATAGCTACTCCACTTATTATTTCTATTAGTTTTATTACAGTTATCAGAATTTATATCACTATGGTCTATATCATACGACAATATGAATAAACACATAACTTTCTACCTAATCCGTATACAAGTCCATCTGTATCGCTTATTAGCCAATAAACATCACATAATAACATTACTTTTACTTGCATTGGCAATATATTGCTAGTATTTACCTAATCATACGATATTATTGTATTACAACTGTTTCCCTATACACCAACAGAATAATTATTACGCATACTGAGTATTACAATAGTTATTTAAATTAAATAACAATAATACATATTATTCTAATTGCATTTATTATATTCTATATTATGTGACATGTGTATAATATAAATTTTAATGTATATTCTGCGTACTATATTGTTATACGTAAATTATAGAAAATATTTTAATACGTGTTAATGTTGAAAATACATATAATGTGGGAAATATTTCTGTTTTAGATTAGTGAAGTATTAATATCCTGTACGGGTATTTTTAATGGTTGCTGTATTACGTGCTCATCGAACAATATGGTATGTTGTATTAATAATCTCATCCGCGTGTGATCACATTTTTTATGTGTTATAAAATTATTACTTCGAACAATGAGGATTAACACGTTATAAATTATTATTTTATCATACTTAATATTTGTATAGCCCTTTTGTCGAGTTATTATATTATGTATATTTTATTTTCTTGAAATGTATTCTATTGATTTTCGCGTTTAACATATGATTATATACAACCAGTGCACGTTGAAGTGGAAGAAAAGTAGTGAGAAAGTTGAATTTAATGAGAGATGCCAGAACGAATAATATATTTTATTCGTTTCGACACAAAGACTTAATAACATATAAATTATAATGTATCATTATTCATTATTAAAAACTACAAGGAGTACACTGAGCAATTTGCATACAAAATGGGTAGGTACTATATCCTCCACAAATCATGGACGTTAAATATTTAATTTATATCGATCGTAAAAAAATGTGTATAAATAAAAATAAACTACAGTCGATAGCTAAGTTTCTGTGTAATATATTAGGTGAGTCTAACCACTAAAATAGATGACGTTATTATTTTTTCTTTTTTAGTGCTATAACAAATTACTTTTCTTATTTTTTATTTTTTTTCTTGCAAATACACAACTACAGCCTTATATTTAATTACCTAGTTAAAATGCACGCATAATATGTTTAAATAAATGTAATTCTAAAATTATTTTAATCACTATGGTAAATTATTTTAATTTTTAAATTTATTGCTATTCTTCATTTCTATTCACATAAATATTATTGTCCTTTAACTTAGTCTTGTCTTATTAAACAGAAGCTCCCATCAACACATTTCCATAAGAAATTTGTATGGTTAGCTATATAATAATTTTAATTGTCTTCAATTTTTGTAGTTAAAAAAGTAGACTCTGTAAATTTTCCAGCTTAAAGATTCCTCGTCTATTTGGTTTATCGTATGGTATAATTTTATTTGGCTTATTTGTTTATTGTTTCTTTTTCGTACATTTCCTATATAAGGTTTATAATTGGTTTTTCAATATATTATATAACCAAGGTTTAATAAATATACATCAACGCATATATTATATTATAGTATACATTTTAAATTCAGTTATTATATTCATGATTATTGAGCTAAAATATTTAAAAATAATAGTAAGTAATATCTATTATAAATTATAATATATGTAATTCATATCTATATTGTATTTTGTATAAAAGTTAAAAAATAACACAATATTTTATCCAATGGTTTTATTATTATTATTTTTTTTTTATTTAAAAACAATTATTAATATTTGTTCATAAGAAAATATTTTTAATATCAAATAGGATGTAATATTTTGTGTTCAAATTTACGTAACTTTCTAATTAATGAATAAACAAAAAATAAACCAATAAATTATTGTTTGCACAGAGTTGAGCTTAAAATAATGACAATCAGTGTAGAAATAGGTACATAAATCTTACCTTAAGAAATCATATATGTAACGTAAAGATAATTATTCTTAAAACTAATGGCATGTTGTATACTATGATCGTATACAAACACAAATATTATTATAGGTAACTGTAAAAAAAAAAAAAAAACATTATTATATGTGCAATTGTCTGCAAAATATTATTCATACGTGAGATGGTTACACTTCTATAATATAATATCTTATACGAGTAACACTGTCAATTTATTATTTTGCAATTTCTATTGGTGGTTTATTGATTTGTGAAACGTAACAGGTAAAGACCAATATGTGAGAAGTTTCAATTACAGTTTTTAGTGAATGCAATTGACTGCAATTAGACTTTAAAATTCACAATATTTGTATATTTTTGTTTATATTTTCCCTTTTAACGTATTTCAAGTAACGTCAATCACAATTGGAGACACATGTGTATTTTTCAGACATCAGCTGTAATATATTACCTATACGAGCAACATTTTATTACAAATATTTAAGAGCAGAAAACGCATACACTTATATCACTATATCATCACTCGTCTGGTATGGTCGAAAAATGATGCCAGAAACTATTTGTTATCCTGAAAGACAAGATGACATATTCCAGATTGCTTTATAGACCTGTTTGTGCAAGCGTGTGCAAGACGTTTGTAAAAAGTTAACAGCAAGTTCAATGTGACATGTTGATGAATAGTTTATATTCTAAAATTCTATAAGTATGTATACATAAATTATCTTGACAGTGTGCTAAAAAAAGTATTTTCTGGAAAGTTAAATTCTTAGTTACTTACGTTAAATTAGTACTGGTGCAATGAACTTTTGGTTTTTCGATGAATACCTGTATAACTTTAAGTCTATATTTTTTTATTAATAACAAATAATGTCCTTTTGACTTTGGAGAATGAAATTATAAATTGTTGTCATTTTAATTTGTATATATTTTATCCTTATATTGAGATAAAATTGTTTCATTTTATATTTATTAAGTAAAGTAAATAAAAGCCATTGGATTTATTTTAAGTCATAACAATAAAATAGTGATGAAAATGAAAAAAAAAATATTCAAATCAGTTAAAAAATTAAAAAGTATGAGCCTAGTCACGCTATATTATATGCCATGGGTATACTTTTCCGTGACAAAAACATTGCGAATATTTAAAATAATAATAATATAGTGATTGTATTTGTATAACTTTTAGAGTACTTTTACTTTTTAATTGGAACATATATTAAAAAAAAATAGTATTTAAGTATTCAAATATTTAAAAAAATGTATTTAGAATACGAATTCTCAATATACAATTTTTTGTTGTCCTTAATTTTTGTCAGTTTTGGAATGGATGGAATTTAGCGTTAATTGATTTATGTATAAAAATTAATAATACATCAATATAATCTTCTAATTTCTTGTAATTATTAAAAAATAATAATAGATCGATACAAGACGAAAACCACATATGACAAGATTATATTGATTTGGGTGACCAACCCAAATCATCGTATGGTTCACTTTGGAAACGAATTATAATCATGTAGGTCATATACAGAATTATATTATATCCTCATATAATATTTAGTCTGGACACAAAAAATAAATATATTTATTTTGTAAAAGTGTGATGAACCTCGAGGACAATTTTATTAAGTTATCCAATAGGTGATCCATAAATTGTCCACTAGTGTACTACATTGATGTTGAAATATAATTATATCGAGATCATGGATCAATTATATTTCATATAAATAGAAAAACTATTTCAAAAACATGTTCATAGTTTATAATGTGCCGGATTTTTAACATAACATTTTTTTTTCACATGGGTAAATTTAAAATTTAAAATCATTGTTTGAGTTCAGAAATGATCTTATGAATAAAAAATTATAAAAACAATTATTCAGAATATGTATTCAAATCATTTTTTCAAAACATATTCAAACGAGAAAAAGGACTAAAATGCATTTATTCGAATATTTTGTAACACTGTTTTATACTTAGGTAGGTATTTTAAAATGATTATGGTAGTCTCGGAGACCGTGTTAGATAAATTTATTTAACGAGAACGACACCTGTCGGACTAACAACGGCACCCCCTTACTGCTTAGTCCACCAAAAGTGTATGGTACGCGTCGTGTCCAGTACGGACTACTATGCGTCCGATGATTGGTAAACTTTACTGTGTATCCTATTATATTGTTCAATCCCGGGTGTATATAAGTACATAAGTATATATATATAACAACGATCGTCAGAATAGTCCGATTGACGTGAGAGCGAGGGAAACCGTTTCCGATTTCAACGGACCGATCAGTATATATATATATAATATGTACGAGGGTAAAAATAAATGGAATTCAGATCTCATTTTGTCAGTTTTCCGTACCTACACTAGATAATGCCACTACGCCAAAGCGATACAATGTATATATCTATCGGAAAAAGTATAAAATATATTATTATGTGTGTACAGTCGATTCTCAGGATAACTAGAAATTTAAAGAGAACGAAAATAATTACAACTATCGATAGGTTGGGTTAAGCAAAGCGTGTGTAATAACTGTTTGAAGGTAAAATATTTTGGTTTTCTCGAAAAATATAATAGTGAATTTCAAAACACTGAGAATAATTTGAATACCTGCTAATAATAGAATTTTATAACGTACTTTATTGATAAAATAGCACAAAAATACCAAGTAAAATTCTATACATTGATATTGTTTTTTCTAAGTATCGTTTTCGTATATTGTTATCATAACACAAATAATAATTTAAGAAGTCTAGATTTTTTCGGCATGTGGTCGAGAGAATTAACAAGTCGTGATTAGACTTTTAATTTGTCACTTGACAAGTAAATTAATTTCTCATTAGCATACAAAATACTGGCTTAGTCGTAGAATATTCTATGATAATTTGATGGCATTCAACGCCACTAACACATTTTTAAATCAAATAATCTAACTTTTTACATATTCTTTATTCTGTATATTATACACTCTTATTCGTCTTAAAGTTGTATTATACGGAAAATATTCTTCAACCGCTTACGTACTATTGTTAAGTTTAAACTTTGAATCGCTCATTTGTTGCATTTTTAATAAAGTAATAAAATAAAAATTTCATGAGACAGGGTTCGTAATCATTGTTACAACTTACAATAATATAAAATAGTTCATTAGTATAAATATAAAAAAAACACAAATATTCATATTATTAGGTACCATGTCTCGACAGCAAGTGGCAAACTACGTTCAAAAGTTCTTACTAATAAAAGTAGATATAATACACATTTAAATGTAATGTACATTATTATTTTTTCTTCTGTTGTTAAATTATTGTTTATCCAACCGAAAAAGTTATTGAACAATGTAACCTGTAAACTTTATTCAAATCATTAAACAAATTATGTCTTGTCAATTTATTTTTTTTTTATTTTCATAACAATAGAACTTTAACAAGGTAAGAAAATAAAATGTTTTTAAAATGCAAATATATTGCCGACATTTATTTTCAAATATCAGATATAGATATTCGCCGTATTGTTCATTTTTATTTTATGGAAATAACGATCAACTTATCAATTTACCATTCATTTTTAAATAAACCATAAATCAGTCAAATATATTTATGAACAATCATGTTCGGTAGAGTTGTTGTTGTCATACAATTTCAATGCATTTAATGTATGTCCATTAAATAATAATAATAATAATAATAATAATAAAAAAACAATTCCGACCATTCGTTAGTCCAAGGTATTTGTCTACCGTTCTAATGTATTCTTTATAAAATATTAGTGTGGTATTTTTTAACGTTCTGCTATAAATGGATCCGTATTTGTTTTGCCTAAATAATATTTTGTCGCTCTTTCAAAAAAAAAAATAAATAAATAAATAAAATTAAAATACAAATGAAATCATTAGAGTTATTTTTTATTCGCAGACATTCTGATATTATACTGATGTATTAAACAAATCTCTATCAACCAAATATGTTGAAATTAAAATTTACTATTTGGATCGATTTGCCGGTTAGTTTTAGTTTAATGGTATTGTATAACGGCAACATCTACTTATATTTTCACATATATGACAAACATTTGATCTACAACCCATGATTAAAACTGCTATAATGTTTACAGAGATGTTAACGAAAACAATTAAACTCGTTTCTGGCTACGAGACAGATAGATTGACTTTACCAAAATTATTAAGGCCGTGTATAGTATAAGTTCTTGTTTGGCAGTTATATTAACTGAAAAACGGGTTGCTAGGTATACTGTATGCTGTCTTGTATTTTTATTCTAACGGACGGCGATCGGAGGGCCTTTTTCAGTCGCTGTCTACTTTCCAACGTGAACTTTAAAAGAGTTCCCACAAGTCCCATTCGTTATTTTGAAATTTCGTTGGTTTTTTTTCTACCTATTCGATTTTATTCTACATACACAGTGACAGCGACTGTTCTTTAAACCTACGTGTTTAACTAACAAATGATGGTGCATAACTTTTGTTTAACATTACTTTAGGGTATAGCACATATTTTTGTATAACAATGGCCCAAAATGAATAATACATATACAGGTAGGAATATTATTTAGTTGACTTTGATAACCAACAATATTATTTTAACGTAGATAGGTAGGTACTGTCATTATTGAAATTACCAATAGTTATAAATTAATTGACACAATTTTTTTTTTTTTTTTTTTTTTAACGATAACCCTATACTAATCCTCAAACAATATAATAAAACTATAAAACATATTTACTTATTATAGGAATTATTGAATGTACGAGCAAAAATGAATTAAAATGCTAAGTTGTTTGATTTTAAGTCATTTAGGTGAATATTAGGCAGCCAACTATCATATTTTATCAAGCATAGATACAATATTAATAAAACGGTAGTCAATAGGTACAAGATACAAATTTTGTATGTATATTTTGATGTATAAATTCACATGAATTTAATTTTAACTTTTTTATAAAGAAATACCTTATATAAATGAAGTAAAATATATTAAATTAGTTTTGAAAAATATACAAGGATTATCAAACGCTTTTATTTTTTTTTAACACATAGTACCTAGTATAGTTAAGGCATTATGTTACGTTAGAAGAGAAAATCCAATTGATGAGTATAATATAGTATAATATGTAAATTAACTGTAGCGTATGTAAAAAAAAAACAACAATCCGGATATTAACTGTAAATTCACGATGACACGAACTGGTACTAAGAGAAAAATAAACGCCATCGTTTTTGTTCTTTTTTTTTTGTTTTATTGTATTATTAAACTTTCTCATTCGGTTATACGAATTTCCTATCTAAATTCACGCATTTTTGTTAAGTCTGTAGAATATGTTCAAGAAAAACTCATCCGGATATTGTGAAACTATAATCGGTGAAAATGTCGATGCTTATCTATAACGAAATTAAGTAGAATAATACTAGCTGAACGTTTCGTTCTAACGACTAACAGTAAATTTTCTTTCATTTAAGGTATAAATACATGATTTTTATCATTTATTATATTATATCTTTGATTTCATATTGATGAGTAGACACGTTTTCATTAATTCGGTATTGAGTGTTTAACAATTTAATAATTTAAGAATAATGTAATTTTAAAAACTAACACTTGTTATATTATATATATATATATATATATATTATATACATACTCGTACATTATACATCCATAATAAACGTAAAATAAAAAAATACATATTTTAAAATACCTATATATTCGTACCTATTATTCAAATGGAATTTATTTGTTAATTATTAGGTTAATTTAAAAATAAATAAATATTTAATATTATTTGAATTATAGAATTATATTCTGTACTTAATACGCCTGAATCGTGCAGAAGTATATAGATTATGTGATAGTATACAACGGAAATATAAAAATAACTAATAATGATTACAAATAATTCTGATTTATAAATAAACCTATTTACTATTTAGAATAATATTTTTCATCATATCTGTTGACAACAGAATATTTTACTAAATATATAATCCCACCATAACATACATGTAAAATGATAGCCAAGTTCAATACTATAATATATGTCTAGGTTGTTGACTTCAAAGACAAAATAAGTGAAATCTCAGTGGATGCCAAGTTCAATGGTCAGTCCTGAAATTTATTTATAACATAAAATATAATTTCTTCTTATCACTTAGGATAATGTTTTGAAGACCAAGGTCTGACTTGGTTAATTGTCATATACGAATTATTATTAAGCACCAACTAAAACAGTCATGGAAGAGCACTATGTTCGTTAGCTAGTTTCTACCAGCAAGTAAAATTTTTAGAAGGATAAAAAAGAACTCACAACTTTAAAACTTGCGAAGGTTATAACATAATTCGTATATGGAAACTAGCCAAGTCAGACCTTAAGCTTCAAAACATTATCCTAAGTGATAAGAAGAAATTATATTTTGTGTTGTTATAAATAAATTTCAGGACTGACCGTTGATCTTGGCATAATGGCATCCATTTAAATCTTAATTCTTTTGTCGTTGAAGTCAACAACCGAGGCATATATTTTAGTATTAAACTTGGCTATCATTTTACATGTATGTTTTGGTGGGATATCATTACTTTTTGTTTGTAAATTATTAATTAATAATAATTACATACATAGAAAAAAAGTATGTTGCTGCGC
>VUJU01003397.1:0-26301 GCA_009835225.1 Aphis craccivora | reverse complement strand
TTGGACGTTTTTGCCTACATAATCTTACTGTAGCAAGACCCACCAAGGGCAGACTTGCGCAGTTTTGTTATACGGTAAAAACAACAAAACATCAACTAAGAAAATTCCGCAAGTGAACAAAATACAGTCCACTGTCAAGGCACACTACAAAACAGTAATACCAGTATCTTTTTCATACTTCCACGTTATTTTTTTTGATAATTAATTTATAATGAAAAGTTTTTTTTTTGACATCAAATTTACAGTAGAATCGAATTCGATTAAAATTGAAAGTAATAATAGCAGTTGAAGATATGAAATAAGACCCAAATCTAAGGTTAGGTTAGTTAATGCTCATGGCATTTATTTCTGAATTTAAAAATTATTTTTAAATTAGCATCACAGGGGTGGTAATACCAAAATCGCAAAGTCCCCGTGCTACAAGTGATATTATTATATATTGTCTTAGATTTTTAATCCTCTATTAAAAAAAAAAAAAAAACTATATAATTGAGATCCAATATGGTAGCTAGATTTATATTTTATACTTAGCATCCAAATTATAAAAATTAAATAATTATAATAATTATATGTATAGTGACGACCATCGAAAACTAGTGTCTCTTGTAAGAAAGGATAAAATACTTAGTATAATCTCAATATGATGTCAGAAAATTCACAAAATAACTTAACTAATAGCACATAATATACTTGCTATGCGCATATTTCGGTGGTCGTTTACAATCAGATGATTCTACACAAACGTGTTATCGTCGAGACTTATTAACTCTTATAAACACGTCTCCCCGTTTCGTTTGTATATATTACACTGTGAGAACGACGTTTAATTTTTTTTTTATATATATAGAAGTTCGATATGCTGTGGTATTAAAACATTTAAAACGCATTTATTTTCACTATCGCGATTACACGGCCGTCGTCATTGGCGAGATATTTTGACACGTCGTTTTGCTCGCTACTTCGGTTTTTTTTTTTTACTTTTAGTAGTCCGACTGTTAATTATACGATTATTAATTACTATCGCGATTTGTATCATTTTCCAAGGTTTTTTTTCACCGTTATACTGACATCGACGGCGGCGCATTAGTTATCCTCGACAGCACATTTAATTTATCATCCGCAAACCACGTAAACGCTTTATTTAACATCAAACATAACAATTTTATGCAATTTTAGTGTAGATATAGATCATTCGATACGATTTGCTAACATTGATTACGGCCTATCTATGATAATTTTTCCCTTACGCTGTCTATTTCGTTCAATCCTTTTGCGAAAACGATTAGTTTAATTATTAATTATATAAAATACAATCAAACAAGATTTATGAACGGCGGTCAGTTTCTTAAGATAGATGCATAATATCGTGTATCCATGAGCAATTTAGTAATTTTTTTTTTCTAAACTTCATTACACTTGGGCTTGGATGAATGCAAGTTTAAAAATGATTTCCTGCGTAAGATGAGTTGTGATGAGTTCAAACAAATCATAACAATTATAATAAATTATTGAGTTGTCGTTATTGAAACTTGGGAGCTTACTATTTTTATTTATATTATAAATTATTATTTTACTATATTATTACCAGGTAAAAAAAAAATATATATCACTTGAAGTTCGCTTAAACGCTTAAACAATTAAACAGTACCTATACTCGTTATAATATAATATAAGGAAGTTAAATATAATAAATATGTCAAGTTCAATACGTAAGGTATATTATACCATTATATATACGACCGTCACGGCGACACGACGAAAATATAGGTATTTGTAAAAATAAAAAGTTGCCCGTTTATCTCGACCGTGAAATAAAAATCATTGAAATAAGATGTATAAAAATGTTAAAATAATGTAATTTTGTGAAAACTCTTTCAATTTTAGCATATTATTACTAAATGCAAGTATGTCCAACATTGATCCTTAAAATAAATGGTTATAAAATTAATTTATTAATATTTTTAGAATTTAAACATCATTATTTTAATTTATTAATAAATAATTTCGTCGAAAGTGCTGTTTTTCGAAACATTAAAATCTAACATACCAAACGAATACAGACTGAACTAGTTATAATATTTGATAATTTATCATGAAAATATTATAGTACCTATAATATATTATTATAATGATATTAAATTGAATATATTTTCATTTGAAAATTAAGTTATTATCTTCTTTACTATAGTATAAAATGGAATCGTTTTTTTTTTTTTTTTTTTATTAGAATAAATGAGACAAGTATTAAATAGTTTGTTACTAGAAAACTTATTTGATCCGCAAAAAGGCTAAAAACGGACTTGCTAAAAGCGTAGTAATATTAACTTACATTTTAGGTAATATAGATTGTAAATACGCCTAATAATTAAAATAATAATAAAAAAAATATTTTTAAATCGTTACAAAATAACATCGTTTAAAAATTACACAATATTTTTTTTTTTTATCGTGATATCATTTTTAATTATTACTTTTTTAACAGGAAATCTTTTAGGTTTCATCCACTGAAGTAGAATATTTTATATTTTATAACTACTGATTCAAGATTTTTAATTCGATTTTTACATTATACATAAAATATGTTGATCATTGTCCATTAGATGGATGTTCACTGGTTACTTTCAATAATTAAAATGTATGCAATATTAATAAATATTGATTAAAGTTAAAATAAATGGTCAACGAAAGGTTTACGATGTATCTTCGTTTTTCTTTTCATCCACGCCCGTCATATATATATATATATTATTTGGTAGATGCTTCTTTTTTACCGCAATCAATTAGCATTTACGTACGTATATATGATAAATTAATAACATTATAGGTAGCGTTCCAATTATTATCTACGGTTTTACGAAAACCAATAGTAATATTATTGCTATCAAACGAATAAATAACAATAAAAGTCAAAACCTCTGCGTGACTAGAATAATTCATAAAACCGTATACATCATCACTTTAAAATCAAGATGATTGTAATAATTATTGTTATTATTATTATATTCCGAACGCTTTGGAAATTTTCTCACACAAGTCGGTCGGTCTTGGCGGCGGCGGTTGCGGCGGGTTCCGGTCGGGCGAAAACATCAATGAACTGGTTTTCCACACACTGTGCCGCTGCCGGTTTCCAATTCTGCGCGCGCGATTCAACTATAAAATATTATATTATATTACTATTATTATTACGTGTAACGTTCAGTGTGTATAATATGGTCAGCGTTGGTAATTAGCCGGCGAAGAGCGACGACGTCGGTTTACGATGTTCGACAACCTTCGACAAAACAATTTACATGGCTCGGATCGAAAACGCGTATTATAATAACATGCGCTACCAGTGGGTATTATTCGGAGTGTTTGATATCTGGTTCCAATTATATCGAGGTCATTTGGCACGACGCGAAAGGGCGTAGTAGATGCGCGCAGGATGATTGAGGAAAAAATTATCAAGACGTCGCCGTCTCGGCCGGAGAATAAGACTGACGGGTGAAAAAAAAAAACCGTAATAAAATAAAATTAATATTTTTTAATTACGACAGTATTGTAGTAATACGTACGTACCTATTTAGAAGTCGTAAAAGGTACTATAAACGCAGCGTTTTAGTCGGGAGGGCAAGACGACGAAGACACGTACGAAGGCCGATATACTTACGCGCGTTAACGGGATTTTGAAATGTTGACAATGATCGTATTTTCATTATCATATTATGTACTATATATTATGCATAGACATGGCGATAGCCCGACCCAGCTACTGCCGTCGCAGAGGCGTATATTTTATAGGATTTTCGTGACTCGAGTACGAATTTAATATGTCCGCTTAGGCGCTCACCTGTCAAGTCCGCGCGACGGACGACCGACCGGTATATAATAATTATTATAATGTATATCATTAAAATATTTCGGCGTGTCGGTGTCGTTTTTACAAAGAAATCATGTAGCTTAATTTACATTTTTAAATACATTGGTAATAGTTTTAAGATTTCGTCTTTCCTCAGAACTTTTAGATTGATTTACTCGGGCCATGTCCCTACTGCAACGTAGGAATATCAGATTTACTATATATTTATAATATCTATAAATTAGCTGCCGGTGTCTTGTCCGCAAAGAATTCTCCTAGTAAATTACAATTGCAATATAATATAATATACGCAGCAATACAAATTGATGTTAAATATTGCCTAAGTAATCTTTGCTGATCTATATGTTCGTGATTCCAAGGTTAAGTACATCCGTTAACGTTTATGCACGTCGTGGCGTTGGTGTTGGTAATTTGAAGAACAAATTATATCATATAAAATTAATTTATGATCGATGTATTTAATCGACGCTAACTATGCGTAGTTATAATTATTTTTCGGTATATTTATATATGTACATCAATGTATATAAAAAAGTATAATTTATAATAAATAATAATATTTTCTTTAATAATAAAAGGTAATTTAAGATAAAATACCTATATAATCACGATATATTATTATTGTGATGCAATTGCTATTTTAAGTAATAAATGTATAGACACAATTTTGCACCTGCTGAAGCTAAATTTAAAACATATTAAATTAATATATTATTATCGTTTCGTTATTTTGTTGAATTTTTTGGTAAAGTAAAACAATAATGAACAAATAATAAAATAACGTTATATATAATAATACTCCGAGACAGCTAGTATGTATATAGGCGGTGTTTGAAATAATCAGACTGAGAATTATTTTATACTTATGTATAATCAAACGTAAAAAAAATAATGCACGCGACTTATGTTACATCAATAATATTACTATTAGATCAACGAAAGTTTTGTTCCTGCTGCATTGAACGAAACTACTCCATTGGGTACGTAGTGTAGTGTAATTGTGTTATAAAAGGACATCATCAGTAATAACACGTGTAATAGCGTATCCATGTAGGCTATTACTTAGATATAATATGTGCTTTGCTCTTCTTAATAATATGGCCACAATCATCTTGTATATTATTGCTCATAATATGTCTTTGGCTGTTAAATACACATATAAGTTATAATAAAATACGTTTATGTAATCTGGTGCAAGCTACTGCGAGCCAATTATTGTGTGACACGTTAGAGTTAGGTTTGAAAAAATAACAAACACACACCATTATATATATATATATTATAATAATATGATATCATTCTATAAGATCTATATCTCTCGGAATAAAAGCATCACATTTTAATGTAAGTTCCGTCGGGTGAAACACGTAATATATAACAATAACTCTCTACGAGCATCATCGGCTATAATTGGTATTTTACAGTGTTCCACAGAGGATGCGGATTGACGAATCTTCGATCATTGATAAATGATTAAATTACGTATTATATTTTGATAGATTTGAATTAATAACTGAAGTTCGTTTAAATTCCATTATTGCAGACTTAATGTATATCATATAGAGAATACTGTACGATTGGTTTATGCGATAAAATAAAAAAAATTCGTTCATTTTCCTTTATGCATTGAAAGTTATCCGCATGACCGCATAATATACACATATATTATGTGTTAATAGTTTTCTTATAGTTATTTTGACATTAATTACTTTAATATTAATATATTTAAATAGCTTGAAATCAAATAAACTCATTATTGGTATAGCTAGTGTCTTATTGTGAGTAACTATTTACACAGCAGCTAGACTACTGGTTTTTTTATGGACGTACAGTCATAGACTAAATATATTATGAGTGAGAAATATTCGTTACATCAAATTCAGATTAAAAAAAAATTAATGTTCATATTTTTCTATACATTTAATGTACATTTTCATGTTTTATTAATTTTTTTATGTTAATAAGACTGTTATGTTTAATGTTATCACTATAATAAGTATAAAGACAGAATATTTACAAGCACTTACATTTTTTTTTTAAATGTATTTTTTAGTAAATATTCATATATAAAAGTAAAAATATGCAAGAAAAACTAGAAAATCTGTATAACAAGATTTAATAATTATCTCTATTTTATTTTGAATTATAGATAATATTAAAATGAATACCTATAAAATTATAGCGTCAATGCATATTATGGATTGAGTATACAACAAACATATAGTATGTAAATAAGACTTTTTTATTTGTACTGCATTAAATGATGATAATAAAAATTTATTGTCACTGTTTCTTTTAGTTAATACAATTTTAACATACACAATTTATTGAATCATTTATTTCACCCAGAACCAAGATTTATTGGATGAATCAAAATTTAATTTCCCAGTTATAAAATTGTCCACAATATGTCTCTACTCTCTACGTTAGTATAGTTCCATCAACATAAAAATAAATTATTATCTTTACCTAATAATTTCTCGAATTTTTTGTTATAACTGCAGGCGTGGAAGCGTGTGCCAGTAAATATTTTTAAACACTAAAAATTAATCGTTTTAGTTTTAACTGTCCCTCCTGTGGGAGGATCGTGCATTTTGATTTTTACAAGGCGCTTTGAACGGTTCAACAGTTTTCCGTGGACATGTTCATCGTCATCTCAAGACATAAAAACCGAGTACGGACTATCTACATGATATACGACTAATACCCAACTTTCTAGTGCTATATTTTACTTACTTTATGCATATATACTATATATATAGTATATACGTATATGTATACGTTAAATGACCTGCACAGTGTCGTATAACAATATAACAGAAGTAGATCTGAGCGCCTTCAATATGATATTTAATATTTATAAACAAAATTTGGTGATTTGTCCTGAGATCTTTGGAATTCGCGAACCTTTTGTGAGAATTGTCCGCGAAGACGTTATACTATTAGTCAGCACTCCCTACATCTGCTACCGACGGGTTCGAAAAATCTGTGCATATTTAAAATACATATATATATATATATACGTAATTTTGATCGACTCTGAGAATTCGTAACCACACCTTTGCACAAACACTCTTAGACAGACGCGCACGAGCGATATTAAACGGTACGCCGCAAAACGTTCGATCTGCACGCGGCTAAAATATAGGGAATAGATTTCCGGCTCTTTTGTGCCCGTGTCTTTCCACACCGTTCCGATCGTGTTGACGGCACACTCGTGATAAGGCTAAACGACGCATACACATATATAATCATACAGTTGTTTGTGAGTAGAGGCTGCCAGATGGGTAACCATTACTGGAACGCAACACCACACATGCCATCGTACAGTGAGCGAGTTCAGCCCGTCTTTTATGTTGCTTATTGCTTAGCTCAACCGTTTAGATTTATCATAGGTGGTATGGTTGATAAAATGTATAATTTTACATTAATATATGGGTTTTAAATTTCTAAACACAAACTTAGAATACTTCATATCCCCGTTACTTATCAGTAGTTACCAATTTACGATACATATATACATATTACATATATAATTACGATTGTTAACATCTAAAAGATATTTATTCACTGTCGTGCAGATACAACTGTAAGCGCATAGTTACGATTGTTTATAAGGTGTTATAACTACGGGTCCATTCAATGCCTTATTGTACTATAGATATAAGTGTATAACAAAATATTAAATAAGATCGCGAGATACGTTATTAAAATATATACTAATACATTTTGCATAATTTATATGTAGGCCAATATTTAATAGGTATCGACATATAAAATTTACTACCATTTCTTTTCAAATCATATATGAAATTGCAGTTGTATTAAAATAATTTAAAAATCGAGAATTTAGCAGAGTAATTTTAGCTTGTTCTAACTCGTTTCCTTTATCACGAATCGCGTAAATATAGTATGAATTAATACTTTTATATTATTTGTACTATACGCGTAACCACTATAAATTTATAAAAATAATATTCTATGACAAAGTACAAACAATATAAAATCATTACCTTAGATAATCGTATATTATGTATGCTTTATTAACTACTTAAAATATATAAATGATTTCGCACATCATAATGATGTTTAAAAAATGATCTAGTCATATTTTCGCTGGTTGTTGTCCAAAACTATCGGTGTGTATTAGACCCTTCGACGTTAATCCACTCGTCACAGTCGTTGTAAATATTCGTTGTTTGATTTTATTCGAATAAACATTTACATGCTGGCATGGGTGCTCGTTATCGTATACATCCGTGGATAGGTCGTTGTAGAGGCGTTTTCATAATTTTCCGATAAATTTACTAGCGTACTACTCGGTAGTGGCACGAAACTCTGCATTTATAATATATACAAGTAAATGATAATTGGAGCCGACATCTGTCGGAACTCGGAAAATTAACATTATTCAGTTAACATATACTCGTCCCTCGCACACGATAGAATATTTTATAAACGTCATTTGTATATATATATATATACTGTACCTATATTATACATATTATAGGTAACGCGTAAGTCAAAACCTATTGCAAACAAGCGGATAGGCTAGGCGGTGAGATCCGCGACAAATTCGCGTACTTATCGCGTGTTTGCTGCAGCTGTTATTATTATACCTTGGACGAGTGAAACCTGCACCAGAAACAAGAAATAACTTTATACATAAAATTATGCATACGACACGTTTTTTTTTTTTATTATTATTATTATTATTCGTTTCGCGTGGTTTATTATTTCATCTCATAACGGTCGTAGCGCTCATGTCGTTTCCCTCATAATGGAAAAGCGTGTTTATTTATTATGTTCCTGTATAATATATTATTATATGCACCGATTCCTTTTCGTAAAGAGCACGTCATCTGTAATGAATTTAATGAATTACAAAGTTATAATATAACAATATAGTTTTTGTTGGTTATCGCCCCGTCACTAGCCGACCGTCAGTCTTACTCTGACATTATTTTATATATACTTTAACGTTCCTAACAAACCTTACTCATAAAGTGGTTATAATAATGGTACTTATTTATATTCGTGTATATTGTTACGATTAATTGTAGTGTAGTGTTTTCAGTTGATAATCGATATTCCAAAAGTATAAAATTAAAAAAACGATTCAGATTTCTGATCGAAGGATCCGGATGAATCAGTGTTGATTTTTAAGTTTCTGAGGATAACGTATGCCGTGTCTATATACATTTACAAATGATTATATTAAATTTAGTGTGTTCTTATTCGTGAAATTTTAACTACTTTTTTCCAACGATATTGAATTTAATAATTATATTAGTATCGTACAACCGCAACATACCGTAAATGATGTAAACAGGTTCGTGGTTATAGCTTAAAATTAATCTTTCAAAAATTGTAGTATTGAGGATAAGTAATATAATGTAATTAAGTAATGGTAAATAGTTTTAAAATTAAATAGGTTAATATTTTTCATTTCACAACAAAATGACTAAAATATCAAATGATGTTAACTTTTTCTGATTTCGAAGAAATTTATGCTTTCTAGCTGTACCAAAATACGACAACTACAGACACAAAAAATAAAAGTGCATTGTAAATTTTAAAACTGAGAATTAAAAATTCTTAAATAAATAAAAAAAATATATATTTTAATTTCAAGACTGTGAGAATAATCTGGTATTTTTAAATTAAATATACCTACTAAATCGGTTATCGATTGGGATCTTTAGCACTTAGCTGTTAGAAATAAGAAACCATGCTACCGGTTCACGTGGTATACAATATTATGATCATGAAGCGTAATAACTAATAATATATGCAAATATATAAATCGCTTTCTAATACATTTATACAATACATTTAAAGATAATATATATATAGGTAGTGTCGTTTATAGTTAACATAAAATCCGTTACATATACAATAATACTCATAGTTAAATATTTTATAATATACATACATATATTTATTGTTTGACATATAGGTAACGTGGTACTAAAATGTGTAAACTCTAGAGCAGTGGAAACATATACTATTTATAGTTCAGCGCCGTTTAGCCGAGTCGTGCGTCAAAGTCTCCACGTGCCCCAGTACAGCATGTACCTATATCTTTCATATATATATGTGTATATTTACACGATAACATGACTATATGGACTACAACGCATGGCAGGACAGACCATAATATAACAAAAATAATTATAATAATAATATATACCTAATATGTCCAGAGGATATTTTATTATATATTTTACACTCCGAACTATATTATTATGTGCATTGTACGCTCGTATTAGAGTATCGTTTAAAACGAAATAATTTACGCCAGCGCACGAGTATTAAATATAAATTATACTATTATAATATGTGTGTGTGAGTATGATATATAGGTACCTATTATGCTACGGTTTCGAAATAGAATAACAGGAAAACCGTCCTCGTGTCCTGTATAATTACAAACGGGTCACAAAATACAATTCGCACAAGCGCAACTATTACAATATCGTCGTGAACTTGCAAATAACTCAATTTTCGAACTCTCGTTCTTAGATTAGACCAGTTACCACCAATTATATTTTATAAATGCATATAAACACACCCGTTGCTTATAATAAATGTACCTACACACACACACACACACATATATATACGCAAGTACGTTAAATTGCATGGAATATTTTTATTGTTTATACGTGCTGATCGAAGAGAATATTAACGCGCTACTCGGGAGCTCTGCAGGATGCTCTCAAAAACTTACTGAATCGTGATATGCTGCGGTATCCGCGAACAAGGAAAGTTACACACGGTGATATAGATCGACGGTCAAAAGCTTAACATCGATATTTATGAAGGATACAATTGAAAAAATAACTCATCGCTGTTGAGTCCCGAATAATAATATAATAATTATATATTGTGTATAACGTGCGTGATGTAGCGTTGTCGCGTTCGTTGTTTGAGGATGAACACTGCTTATTATTGAACATCCGTTCGTAGGTGTACTCATACCCAATAGTAAATGACCACTCTTGTGTAATGGCGATAATAATAACGTTCAACAGTCCGCGTGATCAAAAAATGAAAATCGATTAATATTTCTACTCGTAACCGTACACAATATATATACATATAAACTTATAGGTAGGGCGGCGACAATATATGTAGACACTTGTTAGTCGTTATTATACGTATTTAAAAAAACGGACGCGCTCGCGATAACTGAGAGCGAACAAATCCGAAAAGACATAATAATAATACGTCCCGTCCAAGTCCATTCATAATGGACTAAACGTCGTTTAACCAGTTCGACCGCCGGCGGCCGTTTCGCCGAAAAATATACGTACGCACATCGTATACGGACATTATAATAATAATATATCATTCAATATATTTGTACGTCTGGTCTCCCGCTGCAACCCGTTCATTGTAATCGCGCAATCGTAAACGCGTAATTATTATATTGTCATTATACAATATTGTTATTAAATATACAATACGCGACGTTACTCCACGCGCGCACTATAATATTATTAATATATAACGACTTTATCGCGAGCCAAAGTGTATGCCGACGATCCCGAGTACCTACATCATTTTTTTTTATGCATAACCCGCACGTGCACATGAAATTGGTATGATAACGTTACAATATTATTAGTATTATTACATTTTTGTGTTCGCCATTCGATGACGGCGTGGTTCGAAAACTTTGAGTGGTCAGAAATCAAGACCGCATCGATCACGGATAATCCGCGAAAATGATTCCGGATTCTTTTTTCAACGCATCAGGTACGCTATTAAATATTATCACACCACACGTCTACAGTTAGACACGTGTTTAACGTTTTATGGCTATCAGGCTATGCATTGTTAGACTTTATAATTTACTTGTGCCATTAACAAAAATACAGTGGAGTCGGTTAATTTATCTGTTGTCGGGTCAAATTATATAATACATACATACATGAACGGAAAATTCACCTATTCGTATATTACAATAACAGTGGTTTGAATTTGTGAGATATCGCATAGACGCGTATAGTACTGGGTGTTCCAAACCGAACACGTAATACATTATAATAATACACCTATTACGTATATAGTTATGCTCATTTAAAAAACTACCGTGATCGACTATTTACAGTGGTTGGCTGACGGCTAACATATACATATTATAATTTATGCCGAGACGTATGACTGCAGTGGATCGATAATTATATATTCAAAGAAACGCGATAAAATGCATAGAAGTCTAGACGCAATATTGAAGTACGGGTAAATACGTTCAAAAATAACGAATATCCTATTTGTACCAAAAAAAAAAATGAATTCAATATAGATATACGATTTCTAGATTATTTAATGTGGATACTGCAGCACAACCAACAATAATTATGAAACCGCGAATTTATCTTGATAATAATAATGTATTGCTACACAGACATTCAATATTCCTTATGGTACTTACAGCATTTGTAGATTTTAAGAAATATAGTCTTACGTCATATTATCTGCTTGTTCTTATTCTATTCTGCAATGGTATGGCCAATTGAAGAAAAAAATTTCATATTAGAATCAGTCATAATTTCGTTTTAAATTGTGATTCGTTCACGAACGGCAAAAAAAAAATGGACGGCCACGGATATGTGGCATAATTCTCGTGGACAAAAGGTGTGTGCATTTTTATCTATAGGTGTAGCTTATAATTTATATTGTTCCGCGTTCGTGCTGATTTCGTTCAGATCTAGTTTTATTGTAATCGGTCATAAATTTACCGTCATAATTATGATGACAATTTGTTTATTGTGACCATTTCCTTATATTTTATTACATTTATTATTGTTACCTGGTCAATTATTGGAGTTAATTTGAAATAAGTAAGGGAAAATAGGTAAGCACGCACATACTCTCTGTCCGATGACTGATTTCTATATACATGCCTAAAGTATACTATATAGTCGCATACACGTAATGTATTAATTTATTATTAACAGTCTGGAGTAAAATATAACCAATAATTATATAGATTCATTTCCCAATCAAATTCAATATTATATTTAAATTTATATTGCTAAAACAATCATTTTCAAATCTATCAATATAGGTAATACATAATATTATAAGTAACGCAACACGCGTGTACAAGAGACGCGAAATAAATACAGACTGCTTTATTATGTATTGTGCAATTTGGTGTGAATACCTATTATTATAACATACATGTATTATAATTCATTGAATGTATAAAATAAAACGATTTACCTACTGTGAGATTACAGGTAAAAAATATTGTCAGACAAGGGTGCGCCTGGTATTTTATTTGAGCGATAGTTTTAAATCCGAGTTTAGAGCAGCAGTGAGTTGCAGCAAACCAAAAAATTACATAATTTCTCGTATATGTTTCTGGGTGAAACAACATTTCAGAGTCGCATAAAAGAAAAAAAAATCAGCCGTAGTCGACGGATGGTATGCGTATACGGCTGCACATTGAAATAATAATGATTACATAATATATAATATATTATATCGATGTACATACTACATACCCATCATTTACTTGGGTACACAGCACAGGTACACTCGAGTATATTATAACACTTATACTTCTATATAATATATTATACATAATATTATCTCGGTCTACTGTAACGCAATGATAGGTTCCCATACGGCGCATAATATTGTAATATGTTATATCCCACTCGTCATTAATATTATTATCATATTCTCCACCGCTCGGCGCCGTTTTACAAACGACTTCGACGACGACCATCGGCTATATCCGCCCTCGTCCGGCATAGGTCACGCGGTGGCATTTGAAGCTGTACCGAGTAGTGTAAATATACGCTTTTTCCACTGCTCAACACACATCAACGACAAAAATAATAATACGTAATACATATTATATTATCGGTCGTGTACGCGCGAATGAAATATAATTTTACATTATAATATTAATATTATCGCTATTATCATAATATCCACACGCACTCGGCGTAGGTACACTCCGTCGTTGCACTATATCGGTCGTTAAAATAATATGTATGTTATTCCGACGGTTAAAGGTGCACCGCGTATTATAATAAACTGCAGAGTGCAGCTGCAGGTACGTCCGCTTTCGGGAGACGGGCGTATGCGTAGTCGGTGCATATTATATTATTCGCTTGATATAATGATTCGCGTTGGACGTCCGCCACGATAAATGCATTTCGTTTCGACTTTATAATATATTGTAATAATAAAAATGATAATAATATGGATTACGGTTACGCGAGCGAATATATTATATGCATATGATATAATTAATCGCCGCAGACCGGCGACGGCGGACGTACCGAATTAATTAAACCATCACTGCGGACATAATTTTCTCGCCACTCTGTATATATATATATATATATATATAAATAGTACACATTATACACACGCACACATACATATGAGTATACGAATTGCGCGTGGTCGTCATCGGGTCAAATGCGCTTATATACGCATAATATAAAACGTATAAATGTATAATATTATAGAATATAATAGTGTACGGCGTATATAAGCAGATCATATTCAATACGCCATAACTTATACCTACCAACAGCGCATAAGAGATGATGTTCGTCTACAAGTCATAAGCGGTTATTATATATTTATTATATTATTATATATTATATTTTATTCATCACTAATTGTGTCCGTGCACAGTTTAACTAGTAAAAATAATGCTTCAATTTCAAACTTCGGGGGTGGTTTCTTGGGGGGTGGAAACTTGAAAATTGAATACAATAGGTTCCTTATGAGTGGTTCTTATTGTGGTTAAAAAAAAACAACAACAAATCGTTAGTCACAATAAAATAACGATAATTTTATATGAAGTCTATACTCAAACGTTCGAGATTAAAACTAAGAAACGGAAATTAGCGCATAATATTATGATAAATTGTTATTTTCTCACGCGGATATCGCGAATTCACCATAATAACTATATCGGACGTGATCCAACTACTTCGTTTATCGGTTTTTCAAATCCGCAGCAGACGGCCACGGTAGAAGTTTTCTCGCGCGGTAGATCGCTGCTGTATTTTAATGTTAAGAATATAATAATATGGAGTTTGACGAATTTGTCTACCAATTGAAGAGCGTTCATGTCACAATAACGACGAAAACAGCGTTCGCTTCGAAAATATATTTAAACGATCGAAAAAGTAAAAGCATACACATTATGTATTAAATATCTATACACATCCCATACAAACAATTTACGTGTAATATAATATGCAGAATATATATATTACGAGCACACACGTGTGCAGATACACCGCCTATATGTACACACGAATGTAGGTTTGACGTTTCGGGCAAGTTGAATATATATAAAAAAATAATATTATAATTTTTATTATATTATATTCGCGTATATAGAAACGTGGCGAGAATGTCGCGCTCGCGCATTAGATAACCAAATCGCGTCCGGTACAAAAGAATGATTTCGATTTCTGTGATCGCTTTCGTCCTCGCGTGCGTGCGTGTTTGCCGCACAAAAGCAGCAACGTCCTCTTTCCAGGCGGAGACGCTGCGCAGATCAGTTCCGCACACGCGACATTGTTAGATGGTGTGAAATATTCGTGTTTGAGTGATGTGAATATTGTGAATATCAGTGACTATGTAATCTATATAGTCACTATACGGCGCACAAACGAAATACTTCCGATTGGAATCGAGTTTTCGACAAAAGTTAAAGAATAAATACATTATATATAAGTAGGAACATCGGAAGGGTCCTAATTTCACATATTATTATAATTATGATCACATCTATAAAACATAATAACAAAGATATATTGTAATATCTAATTATTATCGTTACTGACAAATCGCATTATTTTTAAGAAATCCCGGCCATCTATAAGTTATTGACATATAATCGGTGTTAAAAATGAAATACAATAATATTATAAATTATAAATAGTATAATAATTATATTTAAATTATATAAAAAGAAAAGATGTTGAATTTTTTTTTCGATATAACGGAAAAAAAGGAAGTAGTTGTAGTGCTGCATATGGGTAGCAGGTTTTGACTGTACCTCTTATTCAGTCTTCACTGAGTAGGTCATCACTATAATAATGTATGTGTTAAATTTTAATTCAACGGTAAATCATTGCACACGAAATAACGACTTGAGTGGAGACTGTGTATCGAACTTTTTATTTGTATATAATATAGATATATATTTATATTACTATGACTTATTTATTTTTCTACTAGAAAAACGGTATGTTGAACTAATTTTTGATAGAAATATATACTTTATATGCTTTTAATTATTATAGCATAAATTATATATCACACTGTATATTATCTATTAACGTACCTATACAATTTGGTATAAATATAAGTTATTATGATATAAATCTTAAATATTTTAATACCTTAGTCTAATCATGTTAGAAATTACATGATGTATAATATTATGTTTACAACGTCATAATAAACATAAGTACCTAATAGAAACACATTACAAGTCTTTATTTTTGTGACAACATAATGACTAAAATCGTTAATTTTTATTATTGTCTTTATAACTTTAAGTTTGACAATAAGTCAATCAACTCTATAAAATTTATAAAATT
Organism: Aphis craccivora; assembly: GCA_009835225.1. NCBI lineage: Eukaryota > Metazoa > Arthropoda > Insecta > Hemiptera > Aphididae > Aphis > Aphis craccivora. The sequence continues at coordinate 9,840 of VUJU01003397.1, read as the reverse complement.
GGTTCTGTAGCTGAATGTAAATTTGATGATATTTTGAGCGTGGGTCAGACAAGTGACTGATAATTGATAGTGCGCTAAAATTCTCTTAAAAATCAGTTTTTATTATTGTTAAGATCGCTTATTAAGATCTAATAAAATTTGAGACACTACTATTTAACAAAAATAGTTTAAGTATACCAGACGGTATACTATACTAGCAGACGCTCGTGGATGTTGATTTTTCACGTCACCAACAGTGAATAAGTTAGGTCAGGAACATCTAAATTGATAAATCATATTATATCTGCAGCTAGGCTTTATATTTTAGCTATTTTGTTTGGCATAAACAATGTGCATAAAAAAAAAAAAAAATAAAAAATTATAGTAGCATCTCTCACGTCGCTAGTTGTGTGATATTATATTTAATAAAAAATGTCTGTGAGTTTATAAGTACTATTCAATGTGGCGATTCTGTGTGACTCGATCCTATAACCTATTCACTACGACAACGCGTTTCTTATTTTACACCACAAATGTCACAAGTTCAATACTTCAATATTATACGTACGTAGGCTCGTGGGCAGCAATAGTGAAGGTACTATCATTACCGAACGCCGACCCGCGTTAATTTACACACACGTGCATGAATAATGTATTTTAATGATAATATATAGGTACATCTATAATGTGCTACAGTAAACGAAATTACCCGATTTTGTATTCCGTATAACTGAAAACGAATGCAATAACAATTTTTGAAATGCAACTCAGTTCTACTTTGTAGTGCATCAAAACCTGTTTCTGCGAGTTTCACAAACGTATAAATCAAAATCTTTCATATGACAAAGTGCCTAAACCAAAAAAAAAAAAAAACAACATAATAGGAGCGCGAACCTTTCTAAAAACAATTAGTGCAAATTATATATTTTATGTACATGCATATGATATATGTGTGCGTGCGAGTGTGTGCACTGTGCATAGGTGGGCCGATGATTAACACTACCTATATTATGCTAATCATTAAACATACTATATATATATATATATATATGAATGGAAACTTTGCAATCACAGTAATATAATTACAAAAGTAGTAGAAAATTTTTGCGTGTTAGTGGAGTAAGTTTGAATTTATTTCTTTTATGTATTACCATAATTTATTCAACGACGCACTATATTATACAGTATACGATATGTTGGCTAACGTCTATAAGCTCTTGATATGTTGACATTAAAGTCTCTCCGCATAAACACACATATAATAATAATATAATATAATATACGTGTAGTAGGAAAAAAAACCGTATGCGCTATATCGATAACGCGTGCAGCAGTAAATGTCGCTAGAAAAAAATAATAATATTTTATATTATTTATTACCGGGCACCGGCGTAGATATATATGCACAGTACTATACACGAGAGTATAATATAATAATATTATGCACCCGACATGAATAATGATAACGCGTGTTCCTAAAATATCAATATATTTAGTGTGGTAGAGCGATATCGGATACGAAATTGAAACTCGCCCGCCACCGTCGTCGTCGCGGTCGTCTGCAGTGTATATTTATTTCGCGTGTTCGAAACGCTTTTCGGCGAATTCGATAAATCTCGCCTACCGGTTGTATGCTGTGCACGGTAGATTAAATGATATTCAAATGAATATATTAATGTAAAAAAAAAAAAATTTTAAAAATACACGTTGTCGACGTCGGCGGTACGTTTGTGTCGCCTAGTCGTGAGCTGCGGTGCTCGTGATCGCGATACCGCGAAGTCCGTCGTTGCCGTATTTAAAGACGTTTTTTGGCACACCGTCCTGCGAGCCGACGGATACCGTAGTCAGAACGATTATATTGTTACGATTATTATTTTATGATAAAATATTAATTTTAGCTATACTTTACATAGTTGTGCCTTGTGCGTACGGACGAAATATGAATATACGCGGCTAGAATATACAATAATGAATATACACATTCGGTGTTCGTTGGACCAGTAAGTATATCGACAATAATAAAGTCATACTTATACTATCGTCGTAATATGACAATAAAGTCGTAAAGCGCCTACGAAAACCCCGACTTTCATAATCGCGCGACAACCGTGTATAATCTCTGTATTATTATATTATACGATAACACTTTATAATATATGGAAATCGCGTGCGGAACGCTTGTAAATCATCAGACGCGCGAGCGGAAAAATCGTCAACGCGTACATGTGTATACGCGTATACCTTTAGAATAGATAATATTATAATATGTATACGCGTTCATATTATAAGTATTATAATATATTATATTATATATCTATGTATGTATTATAAAACGAGAACGGTCGACATGCCGAACCGATTGACATCGTTTCGATCGTCGCGATTGAGTCCTACTAATAACAGTATGATAAATTAATAATGTAGTACTATTATCATGTGATATGACAGGTTAGGTATGCATACGGCAGTCATAGTACATTCAGGTTACGAAGGATTGTGGAGTTCGCAGAAAATATGCATACTGTTTCGTATCACACGACGACCAATGTAGGTATTATTTACCCTGCAATTTCATGGATCTCTTGTGAATTTCCGATAACCTTATGATTTATAAAACATGTGGGTAAGACAGTATAGGCACTATGTATTCTAATTGTTGCTAATAATTATATATTTTAAATTTAGGACTTATTTTATACAGTCTCTCGTTAAATTATCATGATTTAGCAGGTTTAAAATTAAAGTAAAATAATCGTCGTATAGACCTGATAAAATGAAATATAATTTTTTTCAATCAAAACACATAATATATAGCTAGTTGCTATATACAATTAAAATTTGAAGTATTTTTAAATTTCGTTTTAAACCTATTAAAATTGTAAATATTTTATCCAATATATAGATATAATACATAATATTTTAACGTAATGTTTTATAATAAAGAGGTACGAGTATAATCGTAAATTAATATATTTATCAAACTTTATACCTTGCTGTCTTATTACTTTTTTATCAAAAATGTATTTATAAACATTTTGGCTCAATATCATTGTACCTATTTATCAATGTGAATATATCCATGACGTTAAGGTTAGGTCTTTGAATATTTTATGGTAATTATCCTATGATTTAAATTTAGGTTCTTAGATCTTTGGATTTTAAAGGTTGTTAGTTTAAAAGTTGTATTCGTATACATCTTGGGCTTTTCTAAAACCATTTACAAATACTTACTCGTTTAGCTGGCCAAATACTATTATAATATTATCACATACATTACATATTGATTCACGAACAGAACTCCTTTAGATAATATAATGATTATAATGCAGTATTAATGTTACATTTTTCCCACACATTCCGTGTAAAACAATTATACTGATTTCCTGACGATGTACAGCGCAGGTTTGGGTAGCGCAAGGTATAATACATGTGTAATATATATTTACGTATCAATTTAAAATCCGATATTATTGTGTTCTGCTGGCTTACTTTTTAGATAAATTATTCTTAAACAGGGTTCGTTGACTCCATCATAAAAATATGTGTATTAAAAAAAAAAAAAAAAAAACGACTCCACTGCCAAAGTCGTATATACAGCTAACACATCTGCAGCGACGACAATGATATGCGATATTAGATTGTGTTTCGTTTGTAAAATCCACGCACTTCGGTCTGACAATATCGTAATCGTAACGATGTTCTCATATCGATATGATATCATGTTAATAATATTATTATGTTGTGCGTTTGTATCGTTTTCGGGGTCTACCGCGCCGCAGCAGGATACGTACCGTATAATATAATATATAAAATTATTGTATCCGTGTATATTATAATATTATGGGTACACCGATCGCGGCCAAGAACGAGGGCACACGCTCGCAAGAGACCTTGCAGCGGCCCACCTTTAATAAAATCACAGCAGCCGGACCACGCGGATCTGTTAAACTATGTTTTATAATACGTACGCGCAACAACAATAATAAAAATCAATTCGATCAAGTCGATCTCCGACGGCGAATACGTATATTGTATAAATAACACTAATAATAATAAAAATATGCCTTTTGTCGGACCTGAAGTGCATTATAATATTATATAAATTGTGTAATAATCACAACTATTACTCGCGTCATGCGGGACTAAGACATCCGAACGGGCCATAAATCTGGAGGAGATTATCGGTCCAGATATTATACGCGCGCGTCTGCTATATACATACAGTAAGTACATTATATTATAATATATAATAGCTCAGCTGAGCATACAGCCATCTCAAGTATGTGTGCCGCAGTGTGTTTCTCGGACGAGCGTGGAAGCCGTTGTAGCTGCAGATTGGTTATTTTTTATTTTTATTTTAAACAAACAATCGACCCGCGACGTTAATTTATATAATAATATATTATAATGCCGTACTAAATCATTGTGCGTCGTATTACGCGCACGCGCGAGCTTAATCTGTATAGATCGTTTTTCCGTGAGTGCGCCAGGGTGTCAATATATATTATGTATAATACGTGCCGGTATAATCTCGCCGCCTGTAGTTCATTAGCGAAATTGTAAAATGTATAACTACCATCCGGCTACAATTTTTATAAAATGTTTTATGTATATAATATATATATCCGTTTATTATATGTATATTACACTATATTATAACGGCTTTCCTATAGGACTGTGGCGGCGTGTTTTAGAGAGGAAAAAATCGGAACTCGTACCTATAGTAGGTACCTATATAAAAATGCGTGTTTGTGTGTGTGCTACCGTGGCGATTATCGTGCGATGGATGAAAAAAATTTCTCGAATAATACGCTTCGTCGTGAGGCGTATAAAACGGAAACTAATTAAATATATTATGTGTACGTCCGGCGCTTTGGTAGCGCGTATTAAGCATAATATACGCTCATAACGTTCTTACTGAGAATCGTAATTTATTGAGTTTCCATTTGTCTTTTGTGCGGGTTTTATATTGTTGCGTATGTCTATTATCTGGCAGGAGAAAACTACTGACGAATAACACTTAAACAATATACCTCATATAATATTTTTAACCGATATAAAAAAAAGAGAGAGAGACTGACCCTCTCGTCACATACAACCCATATTTTTCGTATCATCGTTCAATAATTATTAATCCGACAGTGAAAATCACAGACCCGGACGACCTAGTATCGTCGAAATAAAAAAAAGTGACCTGTATATTATTATAATAAACGCTATTTTTATGTCAGTAGGTACTTAGCATACGCGCAGCGCACACGGCTACGTGATGATGTGTAGAATTCAATATAATATGACCGACGAAAAAAATAATCACGAGATGTAGGCTGCACCAGTGTGCTGACTGCGAGTACAAGAACCATTCCAAAATCAATTTTTAGATTCAATTCAAATTTTGAAACTAAGTAATGTGATAAGTATAAACTATGTATTATATAACATATAATGTATAAACAAAAAAAAAAAAAGGATACGATAATTTGGAGGTATCATACATAGTCATACTTACAAGGTCGGTCACTATATATTATAAAGAGTTAAAATGCTAAGTTTTTTTTAACTTATTTAAAAACTTAGCAATACTACTTTACAATATGACAATTCATTTTTTTTTTTTTAGAAATAATTTTTAAATTTGCTAATTAATTCATATTTGTTTTTAATTATATATACCAACGTAGTAACTTATGAGTTTATTTGATTGTCACGTTAAAGTTAGTTAAAGATAAAAATGATTAAAAAAGAAAATAAATAATGGTAACCAAATATTATTTGTAAATTGTAATATTACAATGAAATCTCCAAGTATAACGGTCATTCTCAGCTTCGAAGCTCAGCTGTATCAATGGAACTCAATAATTTATCAGAACCGATGTTTTCAGAGCTATAAAATAGGTATCTTTGGAACTTTTGAAAACTTATTATGGTTTTATGCTATTTTATACAGCATTGAAGAATACGCCTGTTTTAGATTTTCTTCTGGTCTTTGTAGATAAAATTTACCGAAATATTATATACAATTCTCAGGTTCATGATCCTCGAGAAACCTTGTTAACGGGAAATGAAAATACCTATTTCACCGACGAAAAGATGCTCTGATAACTGATTACATATTACACATGAGAAAAATTAATGTATATAATATTTTATAAAAATATGTAAGTATAGTTATTGCTATCTAATAACTCCACATTTTTTGAAAACTTTTTGTTATCTAAATACTAGATAGATTTTTAATGGCACTTGTATACGCGTGAGTTGTTATGTTATAATGACCAATAAAAACTTGCATAACGTGCTACTTGATGTTACACAATTTATATTTATAATCAGTTGCTTTATATGGTTGTGGAGGGGGTAATCTTACGAAAATTCCTATTGAAAAATAATAATAATAACAGTGGGCGTAGGTATCTGAATATTTTGGTTACGTCACAAAATCGGTCAGAAAAAATGTCGCATCATATTCAGAAAAAAAAGTATATAAATATAATATTTTTATATTTAATTTTTTTAACATAATAGATATAATATGTTAAAAAAAAAATAAAATTGAAAATCGTCATAATAATTGTTTATATAATATATTATATAAAACCTACTTGTAATATCGTAGTTATTAAACGCGCATAATATTATTTAAAAAAAACATTATTTTAATAGTAGGTACTCAAATATTATCTACTAAATATTCAAGTTGACATTTATAACTCATTTATTATAAGTACTATAAACATGTTTATAATCTACATTATTCGCGTGAAAAAATTTATATTATGCGTAAGCAGTTACATGCGGCGTGCGGAGAACGATTAATAAAATAAATAATTATTGAGTTTTGGATCCTATTCTTACAACGAAAAATCGTAGTTACGCAACTGGTTCGTTGGTAATAACGACGATCCGTGGCCTGGAAAACCGCAAATTGGCTGGCAACAGAGTTTTCATTTCCTTTCGAAATAAAAAGTAAAAACCGATCGTAATAACATTATGTCCGTGAAAAGTGGACAACAACGAAAACAATAATATAAGTATATACCCATCTAAACGGGGGCCTCTCTCTTTTTCTATATATATTATGATACTAACTAAAGGTATTTATATAAGAGCTATGGACATAATATACTACGCTTGTCGCATAATACGTTATCTTCATAATAATATTCGAAAATGTTAATAATTTCATTATAATATGCACAATTACTATGATGGTGGTTAAATTGTTTGTATTCTCAATTTCTATGTACATCTTGTGAGTAAACACTTTGTATACCTACTCAATTATTGTCGTTTGGCAGCGTCAATGCACAATATAGACACAATGCCTGGTTTTACTACCTATATGAATGGGACCGTATACAGGTAAGCGATACCTGCGAAAAGCTGCGCTTGAAAAAAATCAAGACTTTCGCATATTATCATTTTACTATAAATAATCATATACCGGTCATAGAACGACGTAGTAGATATTTCTTTGCAGTTGTGTCATTAGTAATACAGAAACGATAATTCCAAGTCGGTCGCGATGTCCGTTTGCCGCTGCTCGGAGGGATGAAATCGTAATTTAAAAAAAAATAAATAAAAACACGTTTATACGAATGCGACGCTATAAAATTACTATATATATTGGTCTGCAGTATGATAGTATATATGTTCCTACATAGTATAATATTATTATTATTATTATTATTATACCAATTAGACGGAAACTGCTCGTAAATCTCGCCCGGCCAATAATAATTGACAGCCGATATTAGTTATATTTTCTTTTTTAAATTAATGCTCTATTATGATTTATTTTCCGACGAATATATATATATATAGGTACGGCTGTGCTACAGTACACACACACACAAATACGATATTGCGAAGCCCTAAGATGTATCATTAAACGTTGTGTGCACGCGTGCGCGCGGTCATCGCACAGTTTTCGATTCGTCGTGGACCGTCGGCCGACCCGCTGTGCGATGTTCCCGAGAAAACGCGCCATTTCACTAGCGGTTTAGGTGCGACGTGCGGCGGCGATGTGAAAAATATGAATCAAACATTTAAAATGTATTATACTTTATTGAACTGTATAAAGTCGATAATAACAACTTTTTTTTCTGTACTATCTGCAACCGATTATTACGCAGTACACTAGCTATATACGTTTTTGCTATCGCGTAATTTGGCGATAATTCGAAATTCGTCAATATACGGATTATTTTACTGTGCCAATGACCATTGATTGTATGTTTCGATTTCTGCAGATAAACGCCATAATGTGTGAAATCTAAAATATGTACGAACAGTTGCAAAAGATCAACGCGTATTGGTGTTCCGAAACGATAATTTTCACAATGCCCGAATTTCCTAATTTTTTCCTTCAATAATGTAATACGCGCTATAATAAATCAATAATAGGTATTCTTAGGTGTATATGAAATACGACCCACCGCCGACATAATAATTCAGTTCACGTAAAAACTGAACTGTGCACTGAGTGTGCAGGCGCTTCTGGCCAGCTGTATAATATTATAATATAGCTTATCGATTATTATTATTATTTTTTTTTCTAAAAATGTCCTATGATAATATTATTATATCTGAAATTACGTGTTAAAATGGCCACCGTTAAACTCATTTTGTCGCTATAATTTATTCGAGACGATAAAAAAAGTCACATCTTTATTCCGCGTTCTAAATAACTTAAATAGGTAACTAAAAACCACAATATTTTTGATCAGTTTTAAAAAATTTCGTACGAACAACAAAATAAAACATACCATGACACTTGACTTACCTAGTATAAAGACTTATTACGAACCTGGAATACCGCGAGTAGAAACTAAGATTTTCTTTTCCTCGACAAACTGCAGGTGTTTGTGTATTGCAGATAAAAATGAATGTCCAATAAGTAGTTTTAAAACATATTTTTTCAATACGCGGTCAATAAGCAAAATATTTTATACTGAAGCCGGCCTGATTTTTGATAATGTATATTATAATGTGACGAATAACAAGATAGCGTGAGTGTGAAAAAAATCGTTTAACGTGGTAAAGATCCATCACGAAAAACGAGAACCCATAATCTAAATAATTAGAGCGTACTTTATACAATTTTCGCATATCGCTGTGTTATATATATTTATACATTCAACGATGGATATACCGTTTTTATAAAAAAAAAAAAAATGTCGAATCCTACAACAGGGCTTTAATACGAACAAATCAGCTGTAATACAGCATGTGCTCTTTATATTTTACGTGTATATACAGATCGAGCTCACGCGTAATCTAATGTTACTATATGGCTTGTAGTTAACCGTCACTATAAAATTAATGGAAGAAAGAGAGAGAGAGAGAGTAGAAAATATTATACGTGGCACGTATCTAGGTGTACGACTTGAACGATCGAACACCGACGGCCGATCTACGATTATGTACCCTATTCCTATAGCTGCTGCAGGTTTAATACTATCTAATCATTATTGTTTTGTCCAGTTGTTTGCAGGTACTTGATACGGTTTGCACTATGCAGTATAGGTACATATTATTGTGTATATTATACTATAATTTACATTTTTATACATTTTAAGACACAGTATATAGGTATATATTATTAACACGCAGGTGAACCTAATTATTATCATCGTCCGTCCGAAATGTATAATGACTGCAGTGCACGAAAACCGCTTTTTGACGACGTTTTGACAGCTGCCTACTGCAAAAGTCGTGTGTGCTGCAGCGTCTGCGGGTGTAATTACGGTTAACGCGTACACATACGTAGGAATTTCTCACTCGCTACAGATAATCGACGATAGTGTTGTACTCGGTACACGGGTAGGTAAAGTATATAAAAAAAAATATATATATATA
>VUJU01003396.1:0-26315 GCA_009835225.1 Aphis craccivora | reverse complement strand
GGCACCTATTGTACAGCAGAGCGGTACCCATTTGCCCTATTTTTTTATATATTGCTTTCTATAATATTACTTACTGGTGTCTTACACTTGAGTGTTAGATTAAATTGGCAAAGTATAGCTGTAGGTTGTTTTTTTCTCGATGGAATAAAATTGAATTATTTGTCTGGACGTATTATATTAAGTATGCCTGTTAATATAATATTTATCATGTACCTATTACCACGCCACCGGTTTATCACCATCGGCTCTCTGAAGACCTATTAGTATAGATAATATTTTGTTAATAATAAAAATAGTAACTTTACCTAGGTAACATTAAACTTTCATTGAAACGGAGAAATATTATTATAAACTCCCACGCTAGTGTTTGATGAAATTGACTTTGTATTGTATTGATCATTGAATATGAGTTAAGTTGTCCTTCGAGGTACCTATACCTAATTACATTATGGTACCACGTACAGCGACTTGTTAAGAATAACACGAGGAGATTCTACATTGTAATTCTTATTATATATGGCGATATTTGAATATTTGGGGAAAAATATCAATGAATACTAGAAAGATAAAAATAATTTATAAGCGTTATGGATTGCTAAAAAAAAAATGTTTATATCACCTGTCCGAATAAATTGCGCTTAATTTATAAAGCGCAGAAGGTCCAAGCTAAATACCTAATTTCTAGGGTCTTTTCAATATTGAACTTCATTGATTTCTCTTCAATTCTGTCACACCCTACCCTCACAACTATATATACCATTTCATCGCCGATATTAATTCAACGATTTATTTCCCCGATCGAAATTAAGTCGGTGGCAACAGCTGAGACACGTGGTACCGTAATCTTTTCCTTTTAGAAGAAAAAAAAGGTTTTATTTTATTTTACTTTTCAATACTCTACCGTAACCCATATAAATGCATATATATATATATAAAGAGAGAGAGAGAGAGAGAGGGATTAGTTGTCAATTCTATCAACAATCCATTTGGTTTATGTAGTCCAGAACATATTATATTTTATACGTATTCTATCTATAAAAAAACGTGAATAAACAGTGAAAAATTAAATAGCAAGTAAAAATATTTCGAGAGTCACTATTGCTTACATCTAATAATAAAAATAATATATAAATATAAATTTAACTTAAACAAATCATTCATAAATTACAGTACTTATATATTATTAAAAAATTATTAATTACAATAGTTGCATCTGTATTAAATAATTAATACAAATAAAGATAAATAAAAATATACTAAAATATAATTTGATAACAATTTGAAATATTTTTCTATAAAAGATACATCATAACAGAATATAAATATTAACAATAATATACGATATACCTAAAGAACACGCAGCTTGACTCTAAGAACCGTTATGATTTTTGTTTAGGAAATCCTCCACCAGTAGTCGTATGGCTGAAAAACAACAAAGTGGTGGATGACGAGTGTGAACACAACTCGATAAACGTGATGGAGAATAGACTGCACTGGCCGTCCGTCAGCCGCCAGGACTTCGGTTCCGTATTCACTTGTCGGGCGTCAAACACGAAGCTAATGGATCCCCGACAAGCATCAGTTGTGTTGGACCTTAGGCGTGAGTACAAGTGTTCTTTTTTCTTATGAATATTATACGTCGATAAAAAGTGTAATTTAATTTTTTTATTTTCATTCACATGATTATATGTTATTATGAAAGGTAACATAAAAAAATAACACAAATATTTGTATTAAATATATTTCGCCTATTCGGTTCTTCTAAGAAAATAACTTTTACTTTGGCAATCGTTGTTGTTTATTTCATACATTTTGCCCGGTATGTTGTGTTTTACCTCGTTAGATCTGAAAAATAGTATATTTTGTTGCCAACAATAAAATACAAAAGCAAACTAAAGAAGGTCATCCGAATTTTTTTTCTACCGTTATCAAGTTGATCGCGAAAGAAGAAAGGATGGGTGGTTAATTAAAACCCAGCGGATATAATTATTTATATACAGATGTGTCTACTGGTGATGTATGCGGGTATATATGTATTATAGTTGATGGAAGCTCTGCAAGGGTCGGCAAGGTCGTCGATCTAACGGTCTTAATTGGACGTCAGAATTAAGCAGGAGAAAAAAGAAACAGTAAAAAAAAAAAATAAATAATAAAATAACGAACTTTATTAGGCTTTCGTGGATCCATTATCACTGTCCCTTTTTATCTTTTTACTTTCCTTTCTTTCGCTTTCTCTCTTTATTCATCTTTTTCTATCTCACGACCTGCACTTAACATCCACCACGTAATTACTATTCGTAATCGTGTGTACACGAAAAAAAAAATTAAGTTCCTTGATGAAAAATATAATATGAAATAAAAGGCATTGGTGTTTCGTTTTTTATTATCCGACTACTATTACATCGGTTCGGGGTGGTAGTTTTTGTGTAAAAAGAATTATTTTTTTTCCAACGCCCACTCTGACCAAAGTGTGTCTGATTATTTGTGGTCCGCCAACAGCCCAATAATAAACAACAAAGGGCAATGTGCGAAAAGTCACAAAGTGAAAAAAAAATTCACTCCATGTTATGTTTATACGATGACTGTTTCGCGTATTGTTCGTTTTTAATCGATCAACACCAAAAATATCTATACGATAAACTTTCAGACGTATATATATCTTTCCATCAGGAGTAAAATATTCTTTCTCGTTATTATATTCCTTTAATTTCTTACATATAATTATATTTTTAAGCACTGTTCATTATTACTTTAATGAAATTTGTACAATATCGCTACCATAATAATAGTAGGTATTTACGTTAATCCTGTGTTCGCCAACTATATGATAAACGACAGTCATCGCGTGTACCCTCTCGTCTACCATTGTGCTCAGCACATGGTGCGCTTAATAATGTATTTTGTTTTAATAAAGAATAATCGGACCACCTGACACATTAATGAGAAACTTATCAAGATTATAGTAAGTTTGTCCTCATGTATGCTATTTGAACTCATAGAGATATATACATAACATAATATAATATATTGGGCTACATTGAAAAATATTCCATTAATTATTGTACTGCTCTGAAATTGGTTTTTTTTTAAGTTAATATGAATTCACAAAACACTGATTTGATGATGCAGAGAATAAATGAGACGTTTATGGTGTTGACAATATAAGCTAGGGTTAGAGGCACTCTAAAACTAATTATGATTAACTATTTTGAATATTCACTATTGATTTAGTATTTTGTGCTTAGCTATTCTATAAATTCCGTTATTCCGTATTTAAACGATGTGTATTTCAGTATATTATTGTTCCATATAGTTATTCATAACAATTTGTAAAAATTAAATCGCGTTATATTCGTAATAGCATTTCACTTTCACCCAAAATCAATTTAACACAATTGTTTAGGCATTTATATTATCTAATTGTTTCTTTTATTGAATTAGTTTTAATGCTTAAAAGATAAAATGTGTTTTACAAAATTAATTACACGCGTCATTGTAAAATCAATAATACATATCATTCTTCAATTCGATGTTTAATTCATTTCGATTAAAGTGTTAATTTTTAACAACAATAATTACCTATTACATTATTTTATCCTTCTCATTTAAATACTATGTTAGTTATTTATAAATTAAATTAAAATAATTGTTGATGTTATTCATTTGGTACAAAACTTGTACCTACTTTGCACTTAGTGTTTATTATTCATATTTTTTACCCAAAACAAGAATGTGTTCTTCAAAAAATGTAGAAACATATAAAACGCTTTTATAAAATGCAGATTTCGTGACAATATGGTTAACAATACAATGATTTTTAATGAAATAAATCAAGTAGGTATAGGTGTGTGAAAAGAAAAACTGTGCGTTATATTGATTAGAAAACTACTAGAAATTCTACAATATTCTGTCCTATTTTAAATGTTTGATTGTACAAAACTTTAAATATAAATAAATAGACGATCGTTTTATTAAGTATGATATATGTTAATCTAATTTATCTTTAAAGTATAATGGTATCTATCTATTTTTTTACGATTAAGCTAATATACAGTAAATAGTGATCCATTTAATTTTTATATTTCTCTTAACTGGATTAAAAAAAAAAAAAAGTATTTTCTTAGATTTCAATGAAGATTATAATAGCTACAGTTTTAAATAATAAACTGTATTTTATTTAATTATATGTACTAAAAATTTCTTACTCAGATTTTATTTATAGAATAAACAAACAAACTTTGACACACGTAGTTTACATATTATATAAATATTTTATTTTGTCGTTTTATATCGTCAGTAAAATGATAACTGTTTGATGAATATTATAATTCTTGCAATATTCGTAACTTTTGAGCATTCGAAGTTTAATCTGAAACGGTGGTAGGGCCACATTTTCTGCCCCCGTGCGAGCATTTTCAGTGTGACTCGTTACCTTTTTAATTAGTTAATAATAAAAACAAGACATTTAAATCACTCATCTATAGTTTTAAAAATAAAACAAATGTTGAACATTGTATTTTAATCAAAATAGATTGTATGTTGTAATCATTTCCTTGGCGATTAGTTAATGAATATTATTGTATAATGCCCATGTTAGTGGTTTTGATACTGATTATGCACTCACATAAACGTGCATTAACAAGTCAATTTTCGTTAAAAGCAATGAATTAGAGTATATTGTACGTATACGTGTTACATTATAGTACCACTTAAAATATTGTATCTCACTAAAATATAGTGACCAACATCATCATGACCTATAAAACCAGAAACGTATAGAAGAACATTGTACATGTATATCTGCGTTTTGTAACTGTTGAAGACGTCTGGCTCTCATCGGTTATTATATAATTTTATAATGAATTATATGATAGGAATTTATTGATGATAAACACACGCGCCGTCGCACGGTTGGCGCTAATAAAACAATATACTTTTCATAGAATAAAAAATAAAGTTATACAGAATTATTAAAAAACAAACATTTCAAAAACGTTATATAATAATTAATTGAATAAAAATAGTTATATGATTAGTTTTTGCGTTTTACATATTTTGTTTTATGTCATTTATAAAAAAATCTCGTAACTTTACAACTTTTTGTTAGTTTTATGGTTTGAATGTTAAATATTTATTATGTTTTTTCCAAAATGTTACGACAGAGATAAACCTATGTGCCAGAGATAATAATATATTTTGTAAGGATGCGTTGCTTTTACATAACTAAAAAAACATAAATGTATACGCCTTCAGCGTATTACACGGTTCTCGTACCTGAATCTATTATTAATAGTAACTACCATACATATACTATATATTTTAGGCCCACGTTTTATATGGTTCGACTAAATTTTTTGAAGTAAACCAAAAGTGATGACTGTCTTTAATATTATCCAAGTCCCGTGTATAAAATAATAAATATTTTATAATAATCATGATTAAAAAAAAAAAAATGCATAACATAGTGTTATTTTAGTGTTAAGTGTATAAAAAAAAATATCTATGAAAGTGGTCACTGAGTAAAGTATGAATAAAAAACACACATAGAAACATAATTTATTAACGAAATAAACCTATTATTAATAACATAAAAAGTACACAGTGCTTTTATGTAGCATGTTTAATATAAAACTAAAGGGCCCTCTTCGTATATGCGAGTGTGTAATTAATAATTTGAATACAATTTATCTGTTCATCGCTTGTGAGTATTGTGTAATTTGTTACCTACACATGCGGTACCCGTAAATTTATGTTTTAAAATTAATTTAATTAAAACCAAATAAAACCATGTCGAGGTGTTATATCGCAAGTTGTCGATATTGTTTACTACACTACAATCGATTACATATCGTAAGTACATACCTAATATTATAATAATGACGTGTTTTCTTTGGGAAATTATATTTTGATAAGTAGATGTTCAGTAAAATAATATCTTGAAGGTTTAAGAAACAGCATTTATTGATTATATATTGCATATAGTTAATGATTTTTGATTTACTCGCTATTTACATTTCCTACGTGCGTGATAAAATAAATTCGAAAATATTAAAAAACGTTAACGAATGCACGTCAATGAGAAATATTTACAATGTCAATATGAATCTTGAAATTTTTGATCTTGTGAACGTATTTTTATTATATTTTTTGAATTCAATATTGCAATATAAATGCGACACACGCCAACGGGCCTAAAAAATGTTTTCATCACCCCAAACTTCTTTCTAATTTTGCATTTATTATAGGCAATATTTTCTTTATATACTTGAGATTTGACTAACCCCGCAGTGTATATACAGGTAAAAAGAATATTGTAAATTATGTATTTATCGTTTTTTATACACTATTCACGTTGTTTATTATTATATTTTTAACTTTCCGGGTAACCTTTAATATACATATATATTTAAGTAGTAAACAGAGACCTTTGAATGAAGAACCAATGTTATACAAAATAATATGTACGTCATACTTATATACTGTATAATGTATAAGAAGTTTATAAAAAAAAAAATTAATAATAAATTGATTATTGAAATACTGTACAATCTTGTTGAGAGAGAAAAAAAGGTTACAAGTGAAGTCAAGCGTGTCGAATTTAATTATTTCTCGCTTAAATGGAATTAACATTTAAGATAATCTAGATTATAGTTTGAAATTTAGTTCACACTTACTTCGAGTACGTTCATAATGTATTTGGTAACAATATGCATATGCACGCTGCACACATACATATTGTATTAAACATAATATATATATAATATATATGTAATATGTATGTTATATGTGTGTGAGTGTAATTGAAAATTCCATTATCCCTATTCATAAGGTGATGAAATGTTCGGCTAGAAATTTTTAATTCGGCAGTCAGTTGGTGTTAACTTAAGTACCAACACAGGTTCCGTACACCACATTTATTATTTATGGCAAGTTGAAAAACTCGATATCTCGCGGGGAAAATGATTTTTCATGAAAGCATTCAAAGTAATATTTTTCACTTTGGTTCCAGGAGTTTTCATAACGGAAAATTTCTAAACCCCAAGCGTACATATATATAATATATTTATATATACCTGCAGCTTACGTACATATACGTCTTGTGCAGATGGATCCTACGGGGAAAATTATTCTTTTTATCCGACACAGACACACTATACATATAACTACATATACACACACATATATATATATATATATGTTACCCTATATTATATGTCTTTTGAATCACCTACTCAATCAGTATTTTATTCCTCCAGTATACCGTGAAATGACAGATTCATTATCAATTTAAATAATGTAATATATGATTTTATTTGAACAATATGTATAATATAATATGACATGATATACGTATAGAGGTATCTACCGACATTTACTAGTTCTATGGGTTATGATGCAGGGATATTTATATATATATATATATAATATAAAACTAAAAATACACAAGAAATGTGTAATAAAAAAGTTTACTCAAACTTTGATTATTTTTTTTCTCCTTTAAGTAGATTAATAATAAATGTCAATAAATAATACTAATAATATTTTTAACGAATTGTTTTTTGTGTACAGCGTTTATTCCTTTTCGGTTATTAAATGTATTATTTTATAATTATCTGATTGAAGCTTGTATCATAATAAAAAGTAAATAAACTTGAGATAGCTAGCTTATTATTCTATTTTACTGTACATAAAACTGATGCATTTTCATTTGCTTAATAATTTATCATAGAATATTAAATTAATGGATACAAATTGTAATATGTAGGAATAATAATAATCAATAACATAGTAAATAATTAAATTATTAGAGTTAGTTTAATAATTAAACTTTAATATACTTATATTAAGCACTATACACTGTTGTGCTTACAGGGTCATAGTTGGTTCACTACTTTTCCTTCTAAATTTATTTATGAGTAAATTCATGAACATTTTATTTTTATTTTTGATCAAACGACGATAAATGAAATCTGCACATCATATCCTGGCAAGAAAATGTTTATTAATTTTATAATAATGCAACTATATACAATGTATGCAAAAATATGAGTTTCTAATTTCTTATATAAATTAAAAGTGACTTACTAAGTACGAAGTGAAAGTAATTTGTTTATTTATAACTGACCATATAGAATATTTTATGAATAAATAAATGCATTTAGAATACTTCCAAGAATATATGCTAAACCATTATAACATTTATAACTATTTAAAACTAAATTTTCTAAAATAGATTTTGTTAATATATTTTATTTTGTTTGATTAGTTTTATAAATAATACAAAAATAAATTGTGTGTTATATATTTTAGTGCCGCCGCTCACGGTATCATTTTCTGTCATGGACGATTTTTTGGTAGCTGACCGAAGATACGATGTCCAGTGCCATTCTGCTGGGTCTAGACCACCAGCATCAATTACGTGGTATAGAAACGATAAGAAGCTCCCAAAAATAAAGGTAAATTAAACGATTTATTAAAATCAATGGTCTCAGTTAAATTAATTTTAAAACGAAACTACGCCATAATTCAACACTATAGTCAAATAATACTTACATCATAAATTAATATGAACCACTTAATTATAAGTTACAATATACGCTAATTAAATGTCGTGTGTGAATCATATAATAGTAACACTGCAGTGGATAATATCATTCTGATATTTCATACTACAATTATTTTATGTTTAATATTAAATCTGAAATATAAAAAATTAATATTCTGTATTCATCTAAAAGTTATCAATACTAACCAAAACAAGCTTATAACAATTGTTTCCAAATTTAAACATGAACAAAATCATTTAAATAATTACACATATGGTGATAGTTTATATGCATGAATGTCAGTTTCAAATTGAACTGATTACTTATATTTTTTTTAATTTCAAAGTAATATTTTATAAATTAATCTTTTAACATAATTTATTATACTACAATGACTATTATGGTCCATAATATGTAAATAAAATTAATTACACGTTATTTGAACCATATAGGAACTCACGCAGTCAGAATTAATACTTTTTTAAATCGTATTTCGTATATTATATTATTGAAAATTTTATAAAATATAAATTCATGAGAAATATACTTTATTTATGTTTAATACAATAATTAATACTACGAAATTTTGTGTAAATCAATAATACAAGCCTAACAATTTATATAATATGACCTCAAAACTACGTTGGTATTTATTTGCGTCACTGAAATGACTTCGTAGACTTCATAGGTATTAATTATTCTCATTCAACAGTATTATATTTTAATAAAAACATTGATCATAATAATAATAATGATAACATTGATTCACTTTACAGTATATTACTTGGAAATGTGTTCATAATTTATTCACAAACGTATCTGTACCGCGTTGGCCACGAATAACAATAGAACGCAAACATTAGTTGTAATTATGCAATATGCCAATGTAAATCACTGGGGAAAAAAACTCTTCATTCAATTTATAAAAACAAATGACTCCTACTAACACTACAACTAAGCTAGACGTAAAATAAATATCATTATTATACTTATTTGATCCATCTATTGAATTAAATGACAACAATAATTCTTAATATAACCCTCCTTTAAACATCGTTACATATGGCATTATATTAAGTCACCTTTAAAAATAAAAACTTTAGAAAATATAGTCGACATCCTGTATAGGAACTAATGCTTTGTATCTGGCTAACTCCCTAGAAGACTTAATAGAAAGCGGTGCAGCGATTTAAATCTCAATTAACCCGTAGAACAAAAATTTAGATTGATCAATTTATAAAGTTATCTTAATGTAAATATATACAAATATTTTATTTAATTTAACAGTTAACAATAGTTTTTTGGTCAGGTGTATCACATTATTAGGTGAAAATATAAACCATTCACTGGCCAAAACTTTATAAATTTATTGGCATAGATTTTTATTTTAAAAATAACGAGTTAAAATTTAAATCGCTATACACTACTTTCTGTTAAGAATTTTAGATATGCGTGTTTAATTTATCGATAACATTTTTGATTATATATAATATTTCGATGGAACTTATAGGCGTGTTCACCTACAAGTTTAAAATAAATTTACACTGTTTATATATTATAATATTTAAATGTTATTCACTCCGTTTGCGTCACCACATCAGATACATTTAAAGGAGATGTGTATAAAGAAAAATGTTCAAGGCCCATTGCATCAAAACTTAAACAACACGATTTTTTGTCATGTAGAACTTTCAAAAATCTGTTAAATTAGAATTTCAATTTTCGTCAATTAATGGTTGGTTTTTTTTTTATTTATGGCTTAGTGTATTGTGCCATCATATAAATGATGCAAGATTTTCAAAAAGATACAAGGAATATTCTGAATTCGAATAGTATATTTGTGTTACGTACGTTGCCTGGTTTCACGTATATAGTTATGTGGGTAACAACAAATAAAACTCTTAAATAAATTTGAAATCTTTTAGATACCTACTCAGGCTATTTTTCATGAAACAAAAAACTCTTGATATTAATAATATATTACGTTGAAAGTAGATAATTATATATAGGTCGTTTGCACCGTAGAGGACAAAGAAAATATCCAGTCATTCCTATATTAAATTTATGGTGTTATTATTATTTAAACATTAATTCGGGGCTTGGGCAGGTATATTGCTTTCATCTACAATTAATCTAATTAAACATCCAACGATTTAGAGGTTTATTCGAGTACTCTAAATAGAATAAAATATAAATCACTCAAACAAATCAATCAAAATCTTGAGAGCCGAAAACCTCTATCAACAATAAAATAAATATTCAAAGACACAAATGAGGAATTGAAAATAATATATGCATATCACAATGACCGTACGACAAATTATTATCTTTGCAAAGTGGCAATTAATTTCCAATATTACCTAATAACTGAGTATAACTTTTTAAATATTCGTTTAATTAATTATTCTATTAATTTTAACAAACATTTACAAATTTAAAATAATATGCAATTTAAATTTTTATAAAAAAATATTACACGTGAATAATATTATCGTATATATACTAATAACTTTCGTGCGAATAACAAAAGTCAAGGTATTTAGGCTAAACATTTACGTGATGTCATATTTAAAATTAAAAACAACAAAACCTCAAATATTATCTTTAATTTGCGTTATTTCAAAATCATTTACTTTTAATTTATTCCCATTACTTATTCCTTTAAATTCTCAAGGTAACTAAATTCACTTTAAACAGCGATTGTACATTTATTGAACTTTTATTGTTTAATATGAGTTAATAAGGCGGATAGCTGTATCAATAATTTTATCGTTGTCGGACATATATATTTATTTTATTTATATTACACAGAGGTTGTAAAGTTATCAATAATCGATGTTAAATATTTTAATATTATTGGAGTTTCGTGTAATAAAAATAACAAAATTGTAGAATTTTCATTCAAATTTAATTACTATAAAATATTAGTTATTTTTTACAAACAACAAATATTTTTATTGTAGCAATATAATGACAAAAGATAATATTTTGTTTTTCTTGAATATTATTTTGTCTTTTATACTTTAATGAAAATAAACTCGTTTATGTGCTCGCGAGTGTTTGATAATTGATTCAATATCTGAAATTTCGTATTGTCGATGAATAAAATGCAGTACATATTAATAATTTCAATATTGATTTACGAGTTTAAAATAAATGAAATTGTTTCATTTTACTAACAAAACGTGTAATGTTTCCGGTTCGATTACAAAATCAATGCATGGCACTATATTTTGATGTTTCTCATTCAAAATTCAATTGTCAATATTGTGTTTGTTATCGTATCCTACAATTTATTATTGACTATTCAATTGTAGTTTGTTACGTCATTATTGAGATAAAGTAGGTATTTATCCAGGTTATACATCCTGAGAATCTTTGGTAACTTTGTTTACGCGTTTCACTACTACCGCCGAAAGTCATTATCTAATATAGCTACCCTATACGTTGAAATGTCTATGATCACGGGAGTCGATTTTATTATTTGCAGGGGCTACAATTTTTAAAATATGGAAGACCAATATGATTTGTTAAACATAAACATATTTAATTTAACATAAATATAATAAGAAAAAAAAATAAAAAAATACAATGTATAAAGTCTCAAGTGGTCATGATACACCTATCATGGTGATATTGAGTAGTGTGGCAGATATTATTTTATAACAAATATATATATATATATATATATATATATAAATGCATTGAGAGAGAGAGAGAAAGATAGGCAATACAATTTTGCTACGGGTGGGTTGATAGTGGATCGTAGGACTTATGTAGAGTCTTATATACGGAAAGTCCCGGGATTCCGGCGGCGGTGGCCGCCGCGAGGGCGCGCAAAACAAACCCCGGAAGATAATTCACTCAGAATTCCGGTGGGAAACAACGAAGCCCGGACGGGGTAATCGGATAAACATTAACCTAGTGAGAACGCCAGTCGGACCAAACAAAGGGTGGGCAAAGGAGGGTTATTGATCCCTCGGAAAATGTTGGTTTCCCGGTCGTGTCGGGGATAAAGTGCCGCCAAAAGGGTCGTCTCGTAACGAGCCACCTTAAAACATCAACGGAATTATTATATACTTTTGAGGCTTAAGGGATTCTTTCACCCACACGTTCTCCCTCACCAACCAGAATTCAACCTATATGGATGAAAGTAGTTAGTTTATTATTTTTGTTTACTCGCTAATAAATAATAAATAGCTGTCATCAGTTTGACGATTTTTCGTAAATTTGTTGAATTTATCGACCTGTGCTGTCTATAGAATAATTATGTAGATTATTATTATTATTATTATTATTATTATTGGATAATAAAATTATTGAGTGTTCGTGTCACCCGGTGATAAGATGGCACATTTTTTGTTTCAAGCAGAGCGTCATTTGAAAACAACTAACGCTTAATAGCCTCTGTGCATCTTAATAACCGATCGTATGAGCTATAATATATTTTGAGATTAAAGAAAATCGTGCTTAACGATAGAACTATATTCAATGCTATTGGGCATCGATAGAGTCAATATAAATCGATTGAAAAAAAAACATAAATTATAAAAAATATATATAAATCGTAATAATTTTACCTGTAAATGGGTTATATTTTTTAAACACAATGAACAAAATAAGCATTATTTAAATAAAGTTTCTAACACATAATATTGTTCTATAATAAGACATCAAACACATTAAGATAGCTTATACTATTATGAAGTGATTGAATTAAGTTTGATTTAATGTTTATAAAGCGTTCAAACCCATAAATGTGTACTTAAAGTGTGTTTGTGTTTCGATATCAGTTAGGTATTTTCCTGGACTAGGGGATTTGATGTTCGTTGTGAAACAAAGCACATATCAACATACACACTTTTATAACCGTGGTCGTATAACGTTTTTTTTTTTTTCACTATTTTTAATGGCGTAACGCGTTTTAATGATTTTATTTTGAATAACATGTGACTTTTATAGTTTTATCAAACCGTATTTATAAAACACAAGTATAAATATATCAATAACATTTACATCATATCCTGTTATTTTTATTGTAAGTCGACTTGTAAGGGATTACTGTTATGCGAAGTCTTAGTAAGCTTAATAATATAAACGTACACAAATGTTTTATTCAATAAGTATATAACTACTTAAACAGAATAATAAGACACTACTCGAACGAGTATATAAGCCATATATTTACGAAGTTTAAATAATGCCAAACGGAGGTGGAATGAAATTATTTCGTACCTGTGGACCATCTACTTAATTTATTAGGACTCCCACACATGTTGTTACAGTTCATATGGATTGTTATGTACCCCTATAATTATAATCAAACTATTTTTAAGTTTAAAGTTTGTTTGATCTTCGTTTCAATTTAATTAAATCGACTTAAACAGTACAATAGTCTGATTTGATGAAAATAATATACTACTCGAACTATGACAGTTGGGCGTACACAGAATAGAAATAAATCTATATTTTTATATTAATAATAATTTGATGGATAAAGTTTTAAATTGTATAATTTAATTATTATTGTATCTACTTATTAAAAGTATACAGTAATATTGATACCGTTTATAATTTTTTTCTTTTACGGGAACTTACTACAACTGTTCTCTTAGGCCTACACTATATAGATAGAGATAGATAGATAGATAGAGTAGGTAACCACTACAAAGAGTAATATTGCCTTATCATAATATCAAATACAAATACGTTTTTATTTTTAAAAATTGTTCAATAATTAAACAAAAAAAATATCACAATAAGCAAAAAAAATTAGATAAAACATTTATATTTTCAAAGGAAAAACTCTGAATAAAAATACATATGTATAAGTAAGATTATAAAGTAAAACATACATAGTAAAAAGTTAAATTTATTAGCATAATGCTTCATTGTCTTACACAAGATTAATAATTAAAACCTAAAATCATAAAAATAAATTTAAAAAGTTGGTACCTTAAAATATTTATATGTAAATATCATATTAATACTGATTGTTTGGTCATAATTCATTAGCAAAGTCTTTAAAATGAAATATCAATTTTGTTTTTATTATATTTTATTATTATTTTATTTTAAATTTACTGTGTGAATAAAATACTCGAGAATCGTTCGTATTTGATCAAATATTCCATAATTATTTGAATTTAGTCAAAATAATCTTAAAATAATTAATAATGTTTAAACAGCGAAAAGTTTTATTTTGCATACACAAAATGTGTTATAAATAATATATTTTATTCGAGTCAACTTAAATTAGAATATTATTGACACCATAATAGACACCCGTCATAATTCATTTAACCGTTATCGTGTACTGAATTTCATATAAACGAATTTTAACATACGTATCATTAATAATGCCGTTTATCCAAATTTATTAAATATAATTTAAGTTAAAATTTATTTTATAATATTCTCATATTATATATAACGTATTATATATTATGAGACAGTATAATATACTTGTTTAACATTTAAACACAATATCCGACTAACTTTAGAGCGAGTTTGAAAGTGTAATCCGGAAAAGTCGGTCATGTGCATACATTTTTTTTTTTAGTTCTTTGGCCGTGACTTGTAAAACATAATACCTATATGTAACCAACTTTTCGAAAGTTTGAATATGCCATTCAAAAATAATGTAATTATATTATTTTAAATATATTATCGTATACATGTTAAGTTATTTATTACTATAACGATTAACGAAACACAGTTTGAGAACATTATGTGCTGTAAATAACTTAAGAAATATTGACACTGCCTTAAGGAAAATTAATATAAGTTCATCTAACTCTCTTTAAGTGTAATTAAGGTTAGTTACCTATGTAGTAACATAATATTATATTAAAAATAAGTTGATATACAATTGAAAGAAATTTAATTCTTTTTTTCTCTCAATATGATTTTTATTCGTTACATATTATACAAAACGTTATACGTTTAACAAAAGCTTTTATCTTTTTTATAATTTATTATGAAATACTGACCTAACATTTATTTCTTGAGTTTAACATTGATACCTACCTATACCAAACGTATATTTTAAATAACGCGAACTGTAAAAACCAAATTATTAAATTTAGTAATGAAATTGTTAGAAACTACAGAAGATGAATGTATTATAAATAAATCTAATAATTAAAATATCTTATGGCAGAATCTAAATATTAATCAAATTTATAAAATATAACATGTTATAAAATTGAAATTAGTTATGAGAAACATTTATTTATCATTAATAATTCTATTTGTATACGACTAATTTGTTTGTTTACGTCGTATAGTAAAGGACCACACAACAACTTTAAAATGAATCTATTTAATTATAATCAAATTTAATTGTTGTCTTTAAACTATATATTTAACTTAACTTTATCTTTAAGAAAAGTTCTTAATAAAATATTTTAACTGCAATTAATTAAAAAAACATGTTTATTAGGCAAATTATTTAAATATTTTAGCTATATGAATATTATACACAACTTTTTGAATCCTCTATAGATTACATACGATTTAAAAATCATAAGAAAAAAATCAAAAAATATACAATTCATTTTATAAAAAACTATTCATAAGAACTAATAAAACAAAAATCTAAATTTTGTGCTAAATATATTTCATTTCAATAAAATAATAAAATAAACATTGCATATAATCATATATACAATAGTAGGTAGGTACAAATAAAATTACAGGAATTTGTAACATATTATCCTAATATCTATGTAATTTTAAATTCTGAACGGAACGATGAATGTATTGATTTTAAAAAGTGTTATGTAAAAAAAATGTTTTGTGTCAGACACTTTTTATTTTATAAAAAATATTTCAATATGCGATATTAAGGGTGGTGTATTGTGGCAAATTGCATTTATTCTATACTTTGAGGGTCAAAAGTAAAAACAAATTCAGTAAATATAATGAATAGCATAAAAATATTATGGAAAAAAACAGAAATATTTACAAAACACCAGTTTTTCATAGAATGTTTTTTTTTTTTTTATTGTTATTCAAAAAAGAATAACTATACAGAGAAGTAAATCATGAAAATCACAAATTATTTTTAGTTGTATAAGTATAAGTATGTATAAGTTCATACATTTTTTTTTTAATTTTAGTAACTAAAGTTTTACAATTTAATAAAAGGTTCTTCAAAAGTTATTCTTACAACAATCTATCAAAATATATAAGATGTATTGATGTGTGTTTATTATTATACGTATAATATATATACCTATAAGATTTTTTTTTCAAGTTAAAATTAGTTGATTTGTTTTATCTAATTCAAAAAATAAAAGTAATTTATCCACTAGACTTACCTACTTATATTATTATCATTATTGATAAAAAA
Organism: Aphis craccivora; assembly: GCA_009835225.1. Lineage (NCBI taxonomy): Eukaryota > Metazoa > Arthropoda > Insecta > Hemiptera > Aphididae > Aphis > Aphis craccivora. The sequence goes on along the minus strand of VUJU01003396.1, from coordinate 9,413 downwards.
TTTAATTTCCAACATATTCAAATTAATTCTAAATTATTTATATCATAGACGGATCTATTCACATCGTTCTACGGCTGATGACTTAAAAGTTAACGAAAGTCTATATTAACCATTAATAATAAAATTAACCTATCGTATTACTTATTAATAGAAAAATAAATTACTGGAAGCAATATATATGTTCAATATGAATTAAATATTATATCCTAAGAATTAATATAGACTGACAAAGTGACGGACAGTAAATGTTTAGAATCGCTATTCATATTCTATATGGCTTGTTTTTAAATTCAAATTTCCAAGCCATCTAAATTCTAATCTATTATCTAATCTATTCTAATCTAGTAATCTATTCATTATAATAAACATAATTAGACAGTATGTCAATAGTAAAAAAATAATTTACTAATTATTATGAAACGTATATTTTGTTTTAAATTTAGGTATCTCAAATACTTTATTATCATGAAAATCTTTCACAGCGTCATTGTTTTTTCTCAGTACCTATCTCTAAAGCATACAAATCATATTATATTATTTTAATATAATATGTTTTTTAATAAAATTATCCTTCACAAATGTGAGTAAACTTATATATGATCGACCTGTGGAATGTTAACGTTTACATATTTCCTCGGGTACTTATGAATCCATCTGAGTAGATTTAAATATTTTATTCAAAGTTCACGTAACACAAATTCTCTGGCATGCACGTAAGCTGAAAATAAAATTGTGTTACTAACGCGTTCTAATACAAGCTTTCTTTTTTTTTTTGTCTAGAAAGACTTTTTTACTAAATTGTTATCATAAGCGAAACTATCAAAATTTTAAACAAAATCATTTTTATGCTCATACAAAATGAGTTTATTTAAAAGTGAACAACGCATTTCTTCAAAGTTGAGGAGATATATTAATAACACAAAGAAAGTTAAATGCCCTGTGAGTCTTATATTTGAGATTTTTTCGAGGAAAAAAATATCAACTCCATAATAATATGTATTATAAAAACTAAAGAATGGTATGAAATATATGCTCATCGCACGTTATAAATTGAACTCAAAAATCGAGATAGTTTATTACGTTCATTGTTGAAACTACACAAAGTACAATATTTATTATGCCATATTATTAAAAATGTATTCAAATAACTTCAACTTAATGTCTATCATGTCGTAGATTCTAATTAAGTCGAAACGGACACGAGTACCTATCCAAATAATATTCGTTTTTATGATTTAAGACGGTATCGTCGTAATTGCTATGAAACATATTATACGTATTAACACTCCGGTAGGTATATAGTTTTATTAGGTGATTAATCAAGTGCATGCTCGCCCCTCGTTTAATACCTTGACATTATGCATCAGTATAAATTCTGATGTTTGAAATATTTATGATTATTTTGTATTACTTACATGTTTTAAATAATTGTCTATATTTCGTGTTTCTTAAGGAGTATCATCCTATGACGACGATACAAAATAATTATTATTTTTTAACGATGTTTATTTCCTTTTAGTTGTGAATTATTAAATTGCAATATTATGATATTTGTTATTATAATGTAGGTATATTTATTTATTCAAAAGTCAGGTTTTATATAAATTAAAACGATTGAATCATTGAGGTTTGTGTGTTCGGCGAATCGCTTTGTGTAATATAGGTATTAATCATATACACATCGTACTAAAATAATATAATATGACGTATAGCTGATTTCACATGCATAATGCCTATACGTGCAATAAACGCATATTATTATTTTCATATTTCTGGTGATATTGTTGTTATGTGCAAACTGCAGAAATTGTTTTATTATAATGGTGTTGGCAAATCGATTGGCCAGCGGATTATAGTTACATCAAAATCGAGATGGAAAATTACGAGTTTCCGAGGTTATGGTTTACGTCAGTACAATCACAACCGCCGGTCCGCCACATTATAATATTTTATAATGTTATGCATAATATAATATAATATCATATTCAAACTTTTGATTATCGAATTGACGCTTTATCAGATCTAACATGTTCGCGGTGGTAGTGTGGCTAGGGCGGAAGATTAGAAAATCGATAGGGATTAGAAGCTAGTCATAATTTATTATTTTCGTACGATTACACTGTTATTAGACAAGACGCGCCGACACGAAAACACAAAAAAATAGGTTCGTCGAGGTCGTAAAAAGATAAACGTCTACCGATTTTTGTTTGTTTTGATAATATACATGGCGTGCAGTGTCACATTTTCGTGCATGTGACAATTATTTACTCGTATTTTTATTATTTATACACAACGATTCAATTTAAACGCAAAACGTCATGTATTATCCAAATCAATAATTTTCCGTTTTAAAAAATATGTTCTTGTACAGATTATCTGTCGCTTAAAAATATTTATGTAACACATGATTGTTTTTACATAGGTATTATTTTTTTCTCGGAAAAACGTCAATATTTAATGACGATAACAAATATATTAAATATTTAAACCAATCATTTTTGTATTAGTTTAATTGGTCAAATTATTTAAAATGTGTTTTTCGAAAACCAAATATGTATAACATCGAATGCATTAATGAGAGTTGGCTTATTGGCGTTTTATTATTGAATATTTGCAGGGTGACATTTATTTAGTCATAATTATATAAAATTTTAAGTCAAAGCTCCAGTACAAAAATCAATACGGAGAACCTTATTTTTTCCTGGTTTTTTGGTCTCCAATTGAAGTGGTCCGTATTGACGTTTTTCGCGATTTATAATAATAATAATATCTATAGTGATAATAATAAATAAGAAAAAAAAAACAGAAATAATTTGAATCGAAATAGTAATAATTGTCAGTCATTAAAATATATCTCGAAAATCATCAAGTATATGCACTCAAAAAATGTAAACAATTTTTGTATACCTACAACGAATATCATTAATATTATTTTACATTTTCCTACAGTTATCTTATATTATATGCACACTAAATCGCTGTGGGGATTGCGTTGACTTTTCGTCGCCACGAATTCTTTCGGCTCTTTGGTTACATCGTTTATACGTCATGTTCCCAAGAGAAGTGGCTGTATTACAATTGAGGTACTACAGTCCAGTGTAAAAATGTCGGTTGTAACTTTAAACGAAAAACCGAATTTATTTTTTTTTTTCGTCCGATGTCTATATATTCATCCATATAGGCAGACACAGGTTCGTTGTAATAAATTATTAACGAAAATACCCAAGACACTAGCTGAGTGCTCTGCCATCGGGACGAATCGTAATATTGTATTTTGGGTAGGTACCCGGGCGTAAAGTTTTATTATTATTATTTTTTTCTTTTTTTTTTTTTGCACAGTTTATGTTTTTTTATACATATGTGTACAACTCATATATTATATGTACGGTACGTACTTTGAGATTGTTTAGCAGAAAAACGGTAAGCGTATAAAACGAATACATTAATGATGTTACTTTTTTACATTTTTTTATTTTATTTAGAGGGTCAGATAAAAAAGGTTTTATGGCATTAATTCGCTTTTCCTTATTGACATTTTTCCGCGCCAGCAATCCGAATCGTTTTGCCGTCAGTGGATTGTCATATAACTTTCTTCGAAATCGAATCCAAAAACTACTATAATAATTATTATTTATTACAATACTGTATTTTAATAATTATTAAACATTACTATTTATTACACCGGAATTACACTTTGAAAAGAATTGCAATTACAATACAGTTTTTATACATTTCGAGTGGTTCAAACGATTAAACGCACAATTATATTATTAAGTATTATACGTTTACCAACACGACCAACGGGTTAAGGATTCTTGTCGTTCAAAAAAAAAAAAAAAAAAAATGAACAACAAAAGCCGTGTTAACTAATTTATCGACTTGAAATTCCTATAATATGTTTTGCTTAAAATTGAATACTCGCCAATATTAGTATATGGTTTGCGTATAATGATTTGTCAGTGACCGTTGGGCTTGCTATAAGAGGAAAAAAACTGAACGCTAAAATACATTTTGAGTCATTCAAGGAAAGGATTTTTAATGTAATATACTCAACATTATTGTTTCTAATAAACGTACGTGTATGTAAGTAAAGACTAACTAGTGGTACCTATAGTTAATGATGAAAATTGCGATACAATGAGAAAAAAAATGTGTATTTTAATCGTACAACCTTTTTAATTATAAAATAAATTAACTGTTAATAATATAACATAAAGTCATTTTGAAAATTCAGTATGTTGCACTTGTATATTGAATTGTGTGTTTAACATTTTTTTCTCGAATTATGTATATAAAAGGCACTAGTAGGTACACCATAAAAATGAACCTGTTAAAAAATTAAATTATTTGCCATTCTCTAAGTGTTTTCGGTTGTATTGTTAATTAAAATCCTATTCCCGTTTATTAATTCAATTTTTTTTCGATATTTGTTTAATCGAGCATCATTTGCAATACAAAATAATAATTTAGCGTACAAAATAAAATAATAATAATACTTGTAAAAAAACATCAACCGCAATTTACAACGCTAATTCGTATTTATTTATAATTTCAAATAATAATTATAATTAAAACGTTGTAAACAAAGATAATAATTACGATTCATATTTTGATTCTTGGATTATATTTTATTCCATAACTTGTAACATATAAATTAAACTATTTTTTATTAAAAATAGGAACATTTTTGGAAAGTCCAAAAAAATTCGTTATTTGTAATCAGAATAATAATTAAAATAATAAAAATAATTACAGAATACTATTATAGTATAGTTTCAAACATGATCAAATACTGACATTGTACAATAATTCATAATCTCTTCATAGAACACATCACTTTTGTCATTAATTCCTATAATAATAATTACCATCCTCCATATAACTGATTAATAATACTGGTGGACAAAGTTATTGTGAATAATAAATAGACGGACGTCATGGCTATAATTATAATATTACTTTTTTATTCGTGTTTTTGTTTATTTTTTATGTGAAAAACACACAATCTTTACTGGAATTTATTATTTATAAATGATACAATTTGTGTATCAATTCCCGAAATTATTTAACTAACATTTCAAATATGACCTATATATTATAAGTTAATTTATAAAATCGCTTTCGTTTAATTGGATTACCATCGTCGAAGTATCACAATATTATTCTGATATATTATTATCGCTAAACATCTCAACTTATTGTAAATATAATTTATTTTTAATAGATTGTGTAAGTAAAAAGTATAAAGTGTTTAACTGTAGATTATGTATTATATTATATTATATAAATTGTAATTTAACTCTACTTTTTGCTGACCGCTAAAGGTATTTTCATCAATTAACTATTAATTTTATTTTGAATTTAAAGAAATTCAAGAATTATTAAGAATTTTCTCTAAACTATTGTGACTTTTACACAGTTTGAATGAAATAATCAAAATGTATTTGGTGTCTATAATTAATATCAATAATAGAAATAACATATACTGCAAAATTACCTAGTTGGGTATTTTTCACGATTCCGGTCTCATACTAATGTTTTATTCTTTTATTTTTTGACCCAACACAATTTTTAAAAAAAAAATATGTCATATGAAAACAACAAATATTAGAAATTTAAAAACGATAATATTGTCCTGCATAAATATTGTTCTATACGTACTGGCACTCAGACACTTTAATCGTTTTTTTTTTTTTAATTTCCAGTAGGTATACTCTTTCATCGTTGAAATAAATAATTATTATATAATAATAGAAAATACAACGTTTCAGTAAAATCAATACGTTCCTCGAATTAAAACACACTCATACACTTGTAATAAAATAATATGTATTATTATTAATTATAATCAATAGGTACTAGACCGTACAAATGAATATTAATATACATTTATATTGCAAATTCATAACAGCTATACGATTTTACACGAAATGGTAAAAAATTATCAACGTGGCTGTTATGAATAACAACTTTATTTTTTTTTTCCTTACAAAAAATGCAAAATGTTTCCGCCCGGGATCGAACCGGGGACCTTGTGCGTGTGAAGCACACGTGATAACCACTACACTACGGAAACCAGATGTGCATCAGGACGACTTCGTAAGCAATTAAATGTGAAAATATAACTTCTATACCTGGTGATCGAAGTTATACCAAAATCAATTTACTTTTTTTTTTTTATTTAGTATTTTAAACATTCATTTGTAGATACAGTTTACAATCAACGTGTGAATCGTCAATCCGATGAACTGAATCTTACCTTCACGGCTTCACGATACCCATAATAAATACCTAGTACGTACCATAGTCCATAGGGCATAGGTATTATTATTTTAAATAGCTATGGTAATTATTATTCATAGGCTTTTACCTAATGAAAAAATTCTGTTCTGATACTCGTTGGTAATTGTTTTGTTACTAACTACAGGTATTTAAGAACTACACGCTTATAGTAAACCTATGTGTTATAACATGGTTATAGGTGGTAATAAATAATTGTTTTCTTGGATACTTTTTTTTCTTTTAATACTAATATTATTACCTAGTACCATGCATCACAATGGTAAAATACATTATATTTTTATTTAGTCATTGGTGTAATATACAAACTAAATAACTACCAAAACTAATACTTAGCAGTTATTTGTACGATCTATAATCTTAATACAATAAACATATTTAAATTATAAAAATAAATACATTAATAAAAAATTATTTACACGGATGTAAATAATTTAAAATGTAAAAAACTCATATTAAAATAGTTGTGTTTCCGCCCGGGATCGAACCGGGGACCTTGTGCGTGTAAAGCACACGTGATAACCACTACACTACGGAAACCAGATATCTAAAGGAATCATTTTAAGAATTGTTGATAGTTAATAATTACTTTATGAGTACATTACTTTGTGAGTTGTATATAAAATTCAAATCTATAGTGTTCATACTGTCTTCATAAAATTCTCCAAAACATAAATAGTGTAGGTACTACCGAAGTACACGTAAATGTAAAAAAATATTAAATAAATTATTACAGGTAAAATGTATAAGTAGGTATAAGATTATGTATTCATGTGTATGATTTTTATGGGTAGGTACTAGGTACTAACAATTTTTATATCAAAAGTTATAATAGTTTATCACCGGTAAATTAATGTTTTTAAGAGCTAGGTATGTTGCTTACTTTTGTGATCAAGATATTATAGGTAATTTGTTTTTGTTACCAGCATAATAATACATATAAAATTTATATTTGTAGTTTTGAAGTATAAATTTCGTTTTAATAACTTTTAGATTTAAGTTTTATTAAAGTTACATTCAAGGTGCACTAACTCATATTTGCTAATATATTAAATACTTATATACCATTTACTATAGTGCAAAATAAATCAAATTAGTTATTTTTAGCATGATAATCTACTTTCTGAATATACTCGAAGAGGTATGCTATATTAACAGTTTTTTTTTTATTATTAAATATCTAACCTTTCATTTTGAAAAAGTATGGAAGGTTTATTGAATAACATTCATAGCTATAAAAAAACACATATATATTTATAAGAAACAGCTAAAAATATTTTTATACATACAAAAAATAGGAAACAAGAAAGTACCTTATGATAATTATTAATATAACATAGGTAACTGGTGATTTAATATGAATTCTGATTCTATTTTTTAAAAAAAATATTAAAGCTATATTTTAATCAATACTTACTAAAGAATAGTATTTAGTTAAATAAAGTTATTTTTTTTTTTATTTTGCTAATATTTAACTACTAATAAATAATACTATAATATTCAATACAACTTGTAATTACCAAAATAATAATATAATTAAAATTAATAATCAAATAATTAACATTTAATAGTATTTTTATTTTATTTTACTTTACATTACATTACGGGACGAACCCTTTAAATACATGAATATAATATAATAAGTAATAGTAATTTGCTTTGTAGAAACGAGGATCAGTTTTAAAGGGGGAATGAAGGGTCAGTATTGGCAATATGCATAAGACGGATAATCGGTGAGTTAAAATAGTAGTTTGAGGAAGAGAATGGTGTATGGAATGGAACAGATTAACGAGTATGACGGGAGGGGGCATTAAAAGAAAACGAGATAGTGATTCTGGACTGTTAATTTTAGAGGAGAGTAGATTAGAGAGAAATGATATGTTTGCCGAGTGACGGCGATCAGCGAGACTTTCTAAGGGAAAAAGGCATTGGATTGGTGAGTAATCATGATGATGTACAGAATATGTTTAATTTATAAGCAGCATAAATATTATAAAAACAAATTACGATAATTTAAAATATTATAAAGTTTTGTACAATATTACACAAGTAGGTAGGTAGTTCAACAAACCGATTAGGCCGATTAATAGCATGAGAAAATGTAGACTTGATTTCTACTTAAGTATAATAATTTCATATCATTCAAATGCATACTTGTGTATTTTGGTTTATAAACAATGGTTATGATATGACGTTTCATGAAAATCCTTCTACAATTATAGTATATTGACTTCAAATCTGCTATTAATATTTTAAAAATACAAAAAATATTTATAACCCATCACTCAAACATTAATAATTGAACAATATAATTTAAGTTTTTATTTTTCATAATCACCATTTATAATGTATATATACCATAGATTATATATATATATATATATATAAAATGCACCTATCTATGATGATTCAATTTTGGTGTGAGATTATATTGGACAAATACATATTTTATTCATATTTGGAAGTAAAATTAAAAGGTAATTAATGTAGTTGGTACACTGATACTAAAAATAACATTTTGCTTTAAGATATATGATTTGTTATGTCCAACCTTTTTTTATAAATTAATAATAATCATATAGGTACATTTTAAGTACTGGTATGTATATTCTATATTTAAATCGGCAGTTCTCAATTTTTACTAAAAATAATACAAATTTCAGTTATACTTATATTAGACGTAAGTTAAATTTTAAGCTATGTTTAAGACGGATAGAAGATATCACACGATACATAGTATGTTGTATTATGTTAATTGTTTTTTTAAAATTTATAGAGCTGTATGATTTATGAAATATTACTTACTTCGTTTTACATAGTACCTACCATCTGTTTTATAGTTATGAAATATGCTAGCAGTACAATGCAATTAATATACATAATATGTATATATAAAAAAGCAATTTTATATTTTTTTTGTGGTCATATTTCGTCCAATTCTATAGGCGACTAAAACAGCAATAACTAAAATACCATATAATATAATCTATTGCAGTGAACTGGCGGACTAAATTATGGTTTTATTTAAGTTGTAGGTACTTTCGAGTGCTCGCCAATTAATACGACGTATATAATATTATACGTATTCAAATTGGTGACGATATACATGCGTA
>VUJU01003395.1:0-26333 GCA_009835225.1 Aphis craccivora | reverse complement strand
ATGATAATTATCATTGGATTCAAATTTAACCGTCCTACAATATATAGTGATCCACACGGCACCTAATGTACAGCAGAGCGGTACCCACTTGCCCGCTTTTTTTTTTCCGATGAATGTTGCTAGGATCTTTTTTCCTAGATTCATTACAATACACAATGATGTATGGATTAATTTTAAACTATTGATATCATGACTTATTCACACCATTGTAAGGTACGTGTATTATAATAGTTAAAGTCTCACTGACAAGTACGGTTTAATATTTATAAGATACCTTAAATTAATTAACTGCTAAAATATCTAAAATCATTTTGACAAGGGAAATATAAATTAATAAGTTAATATTGATAACAAATTAATTAAGACAAACGGAATACAAATGATAATACAACATTTAATTATTTTGATGGTTTTATGTCGTTTTAAATAATTGTAATGAAATATTGTGCAATATTGGCAAGACTGAATGATGTTGATGAATGATGGTCTTATGTCGGGTGGCTTTTTGTCGAATGGTTTTTTGTCGCGTGGCTTTATGTCAATTTCGAATGACTTTACCTATGTCGGGTGGCTTTTTGTCGAGTGGTTTTGTTAGGTATAACTGTCTAGACAGTTTAGACAGCTCTTCTCAATTCATTGTTATTTAAATATTTTTAATACGATAATAACATCGTATTATTTTAAAAATATAATACGAAATTCGTAACAAAAACGTATATAATATGATATATTTTCTGATTTCGATACGATATTATAGATAAGGAAATTACAATTGAATTGAACACACGCATATATAGACACATAGGTAGTAACATATTAAAATAAAATTATCATTTGTTTTTTTTATATTATTATATTTCTATTTTAACAATACATTTATAAGAGCAGCTACCTACCTATAATGTACATATTTTTAAAACATAGAAAACTCATGCATAGCGTTTAAATAAAAATTATTCTTATTTATTATTGGTTTTAAAATAGTACCTAATGCGATTTGATTGAAATTTAAAACTGAGTTGCAGTATATTTCAATATTAGTAAATAAGTTTAATAACTAAATAAAATAAAAATACTGCCAAAATTTAATAAAATATCAAACATTTTAAAACTTTAATAAATTGATTTTTACCTACTATTAAATATAGTCCATTTGCCAAGGAACTGAACCATATTCATTAATAAAATAGTCAGCGAATATTTGTCTAGTAGATGCTCCTGAACTACATATTCTGTTATTTCTTCTACCATCAGAGATATCAGCAATTTTTTCGTCCGATAAATGTTGAAGATTTTGTGTTGGATGTTTACTATGTGTTAATACTACATTGTGCAATATGCATACGGCTTTTGTAATAATAATGGTAATTTCAACATTAGTTTTGATGGCTTTATTTAATATTCTCCATTTTGAGCATGCAATACCATAAGTATTTTCAATTGTGCGCCTTGCCCGAGAAAGCCTGTAATTAAATACTTTTTTTTTAATATTATTAACGAGTTGTTTTCCGGGATATGGTCGTAATATATTAACTAATAATGGAAATGCTTCATCGCCTATAAATGTACTTTGATATTGGTATTTAAATGTTCTGCATTATTAGGAATATTCAATTCTTTATTTTGAAGTTTTTTGAAAAATTCTGATTTTTTCAAAACTCCATCGTCGCTGTCTCTGTCATACGCACCAATGTCAACCATCGTAAATTTATAATTTGCATCAGAAACAGTAAGTTAATGTATAGAAAAAAAATGCTTGTATATAATTGAAGTACATTGATCCCGTATTTTGTGGCTGATTAATCCGTATATGCAGAGGCGTGTCCAGCGGGTAGGCCTGGTAGGCCCGGGCCTACCCTGATTTTTAAACTTTAAATATACCCATTTTTCTTAAATTCAAAATTTTAAAAATGTATTGACTATACAAATTATTTTTATAACCAGGCCTGTCCTAAATTTTGGTCCTAGACACGCCTCTGCGTATATGTTTTTCGTCAATGCTTCCGAGACAATTCGGAAAATTCCAATTTTTAAAAAAATCTTTGGAATTTGATTTTCACATACCAACTGTAGGTTCTGGCAAATAAGTAGTTAATAATTTATTCCAAATAGCACTACACGTCTCTACTACAATGTTCGAAATAATAGTATTTCCCATTCTAAAAGTGAAAGCTAAGCTTCTAAAACTACAACCAGTAGCCAAAAATCTAAAAAAATACATTTAAACGTCAATTATTTTTTACTTGAACTGTTTTATTGCAATTGAATAATAATTGTAATTGAATCAATTTATGTAGTATAAATAAACATTAGAAAATTATTATTATTTTAGTATAAATTGTTGATTTATTTTTGTTTATTTAAATACAGTATTATTATAATTATAATATTATTGATGTAATTTTTATTTGATTGACAGTAAATAATTTATCGATTTTCATCAATATTTTCAATTATTAATTTTATAGTTGATTTTTAAACGGGTTTCATGCCCCAGTTAAAACAAAAAAAGTGGATAAGTGGGTACCGCTCTGCTGTACATTAGGTGCCGTATGGATCAATATTATATATTATAGGAGTGTTAAATTTGAATCCAATGATAGGTATCATTGTATACCTACGAAAAACGATTCTAAACGGAGATAATTTGTCAGCCTAGGATATAATTTCCAATGGTTAGTAAAAAAGGTGGTTTATGTTTTAATGGCCTGAATACACCAAAATGTAAGCTACAATTAATACAATTAATGTAAGCTAAACTTATGAAAAATCTCGTATTAAATTTTCAATTCTTAGCAACTTAAACAAAAAATTTTATGAGTTATACTTACAAAATAATTTGCAAATATTCATGATTTTGACGAATTTTTGTCAATATTTGAACTTTAAATGCTAATAAAAAAAAATTGTGCCTATGTATTCTAATAATTTTTTAATAACAATAAGAATAACTTATGAGTAACTTTGTATTAAATTTTCAAGTATTTTGACCCAAAAAGTTTTATCGACACTTCAAAAATATTTTTTCAGAAAAATTTGAAAATTTCAGTTGTCTATAAATAGCTCAAAAAAAATCAAAATATTTTGAAATTTAAATCACGTAAAGAAAACGCAACTCTAATAATTGGTAAAATTTTCAAGTATCTACGACTTATACTTTTTGAATAATAACAAATATTTAAAATCGTTTGATTATAAATCGTTATCGTTACGCTATTTTATAAAATTTTAAAATAATGATGCTACGAGTTTTCTCAATAGCTACTCGAAGAAAAACTGATGGAAAACTTAGTGTTGTATTTTTAATCCTTAGTTATAAACACAAAAAATTGTATGAATTTTCAACTTCAAAATTACTTGCAAATTTCGCGTTTTTGAAAGATTTTGTAAAAATTTGAACTACAAACGCTTATAAAATAAAATTGTGACTAACGATTTTTAATTTTTTTTAACTACAATAAGAACAACTCATAAGGTACCTTGTATTAAATTTTCAAGTTTTTTTGGCCATCCAAAATTTGAATGGTCTATAAATAACTCAAAAAAAGTCAAAATGTTTTGAAAGTTTGACTATATATATATATAACACTGATATACATATTTGGTGAAAATTTCAATTTTTTACAGTGATTAATTTTTAAATTACAACCATATAAAAAATTCGATTTGGTCGAAAACTAGTTTTGCGTAAAAATACCCGTTTTTCCTTAATTTTTTTTGGTTTTACCCGGCGCTTTTGAAAACTTTTGGGAAATTCAAAAAATGACCTGCCTAATGCACCGACTAGATTCATTTTGCTATAGGAAACCACCCCAAAGTTTGAAATTGAAGCATTATTTCGACACGTTCTCGTGTACACAAAAAAAAAAACACACAACATTGTAAAATCAATACATTCATCGCTCCGCTCAGAATCTAAAATGAAATTTTTTTTTAATAAAATATTTATAACTAACTTTATGTTTATTATTTACCAATTGTCTATAAACAATTTTAGATATAGTATCTTTGATAATTTTTAAAACTAAATAAATATTTCTAGCGGAAACACTGAAAGCAAAGTGGAAAAATATGAGAGACTATTATCGTGCAGAATTAAGAAAACATCTTTTAGGAAAATCGGGAGCTGGAACTGATGATGTTAGTAATTCTTTGTGGCCGTTATTTAAATGTTTGTCATATTTAAGAGATACAATGCAAACTAGAACGCGATTCACAAACATCAAATCGAATTCCAAACCTTCAGAAGAAGCAGACATTGAGTCAAATTCATCACAGGCAAATTATGTGTGTCAGCCTCAGCCCTCAGGATAATGATAGTTATACTCATCATAATATCTCAAATATTATTGATGATGATCTAGATAATACAGATACTGATTATGTAAGCCCTACCAGTGTATTTAAAAAAAGAAATTACGATGTAGAGCATAGACAGACAGCAGCAAATTATTTTAGACGTGAATTATTAAATATTGAAGCTAAAAAAATTAAACTTTTAGAAAATAAAGAAAAAGAAGATGAGGATTTATTTTTTAAAAATTTATTGCCTGACCTAAAAAATTATCTCAAACACAAAAAATAAGAATAAAAATTTAATTTCAAGAGATTTTACTTCAAGACACTTTAAATTTACTACAATCAACACCAACGGCAAATCAAACAACAGTGGTCAGCAGTTATAACTCATACAATCACCAATGTCATATAAATAACGAGGGAACACAAACTTTCGAAACTAATTGTTAGTAATTTTTTTTTTTTTTTTTAATTTTGATTATTTTAAATCATTTGTTTTTTATAGCAAGATGCTACACATAATATTTTAATTAATATGATTATTACAATTTAAAACAGTTTTATTGAAGTTAATTAATTTTGTTTTCATTTCTTACTATTACGTATTTGATATTATTCAAACTTTATTTTATAATTATTTCATATTTTGTAATAAATAAGTACTCATGAGTTAATTATATTTTATATTCTTTATGTATTTAAATTTTTAAATGGCATGTGTCTTACATCTAATATAATTTAACTATTCTTTTAAAATACGAGTATGACCAAGTTGGTTTTGATACTTTTTTTAATTTATTAGAATTATTAGTAGATTATTAGTGCATTTGTAGGAGTTAACCATTCCCCGTCGGCCTGATATCTTGTCGGCTCAACGTCGTGATCCCCATATTTATACCAAAGGTATACAATTAACGTTTTTTTTTTTTTTAATTTAAATACCTAATTATTTATTATAATTATTTTTTTTACACGGGTAATGAAGAACATTTAATAACTAATGAAAATTTCAATTACTTAAAATCATTGAAATCAAACATTCAATGTAAAAAGTGATGTGTATTTATTTTATTATTACATTTAACTACATTTATTATTATTATTGTTTTTTTTTTCAAGAATTTTTAAGTTATAGTTAAGGATGAGACACAACAGTAGCGAAAACAAATATTTTAAATTCCTATAAATAGCATTAGAATAAGCGAAATATTTTTAAAATTAAATTATGTAAAGAAAATATCAATCTTAAAAACTGGTGAAATTTTCAAGTATCGCCAACTTATACTTTTTGATATGCAACAAATATTTAAAATCATTTAAGGATAAATGGTTGTATAGTTACGCAATTTCATAAAAATTTTAAATTCAAACACACTATTACGTATATTTCCTATAATGATGCTTCAAGTTTTCTCTATAGCTACTTGAAAGAAAACTTATGGAAAATCTAGTGTTGATTTTTTTAACCTTAGTTATAAACACAACATTTTTTATGATTTTTCAACTACAAAATTACTTTCAAATTTTCGTGATTTTGACATAGATATTTCATAAAAATTTGAACTATAAACGTTTATAAAAAATATTGTGACTAACAATTTTTGATTTTTTTAACTACAATACGAACAACTGTTAAGTAACCTTGTATTCATTGCTTTATGTAATGGTTTGTAAAAATATTTAAGTAAATAGGACTTTAATTAAAAAAATGGTTGTGACTTTTGCACTAGGAGCAAGCGCGGGTATTTAACTACCACCTACTTACATATTTTTTTTACATTCAGAATAGTAGCAAAAGCATACCTTGATAAAGTGAGAGTTCTTATAAGCAAATTTGGTAATAATAATCTACCAGGAAATTATTGGGCTCATAGTTTATTGAAAAGACATTCGGTGATAGGACAACGAATTGCAACAAACATTTCCAGAGCGCGTGCAGAAGTATCACCAATCACAATAGCTGACTATTTTGAACATCTAGAAAATGTTGTGGATACTATACCACCTGAAAATATATTTAACTACGACGAGTCAAATCTACAAGATAATCCTGGGAAAGAAAATGGTAAACAATTAAATAAACATATATTTCAAGTGGGTATGAAAAAAAATAAAAAAATAAATAAGTGCTTTTAATGTCTGTATGGTTGGAAGGTAGGGAATATTTAAAAGTATTTATTTATAACTGTAAAAGTAGTATTAGGTAATCTTTATAACTCTATTTTTTTTTTTCAGGTTTTATTTAGACGTGGGACAAAATACCCAGTCAACATTCAAAATTATTCTAAGTCATCCACGACCATTATGGTATGTGGTTCAGCCTCTGGAGTGCTTTTGCCACCGTACATTGTATTTCGTTCTGAAAGTTTGTGGGAATTTCGGACAAAATGTTGTCCAAGAGGGGTTCCTCGATGTTCTAATGCATGTTGTAATAAAGGATCAAGATACAATTGATGGGTGGATGGAATTATACACTTTTAAAGATTGGTTCTTTACATTATTTTTACCTTATGCAAAGCGTTTACAAGGGAAGAAAGTTTTGATTGGGGACAATTTGGCCTCCCATTTTAATATGAACGTTATAGTTAAATGTGAAAAATCAGATAATACTTTGTGTGTTTGCACAAAAATTCTACCCACTTAACACAACCATTGGACATTTCATTTTTCCGTACATTAAAGGAGGCTTGTCGTTATTGCCTAAACCAGTGGAAAAAAAAAATTCAAGACAAAAGGCAATTCCAAAATCCACATTTCCATCACTAGTTAGTGAGTGTTTAAACAGAATGAATGAAGTTGGAAATATCACTGTAAACCTTAAGTCAGATTTTAAGGCAACTGGTATTTACTCTTGTAATCTCCAAGTTATAATTGAAAAGCTACCCAGAGAATGTGAACAAGAAGTTGTAAATGAGACTGTCACTGAATATTTGAAGACAATGAGATGTGATAAGACTGAACCTAATCATAACAGGAAGAAGATAAATGTAGCATCAGGAGTAAGTGTTACTATAACACTTTTAGGTTTGGAAACTAGCGATGAAGATTAAGTTGTCCCATTTGAAGACACAAATGAAGAGGAAGAAATTCAAAATAAAGCTTTTCCAAATTATGAAGTGCCCTCTACTAATAATATTAATAATGGAACATTCTTGTTGGTGACTATAACATCAGGACAAGGGCGCCCATTAGGGGTTGCATGGGGGTGACATGTCACCCCCCCTAGAAAAATAATTGTTATTACTAAATTACTTACGTATTTTAAAAAATATTACTTAACCTATTTAATGGCAAAATAGAACATGAAGTAACGATACAATTTTTAGATTTTTATTTATAAGTATACAAAAGTCATAAGTAATAATGTGCAAAAAAAGTTGTAAAAATTATCATTAACCCCAAACTACGGTAGGTAAAAATGTATGTTATTTTATTATTATTCAGTCACATTGAATCCTCATTGATCCTAAATTTGGAAATAACCACTAAATGTTAACTATTTCCCTCTAAATGTTATTTTTTTAGAGTCCTAGCGGAGCAATGAATGTAATTATTTTACAATTATGTATGTTTTTTATATTATTTCTTAGCTGTTTAAAGACAATTATAATTTTCAATTTCTATTTTAGTTTTATGTTTTAAATCGTCAATTAAACTTTCTGCTAAACAAATTTAAAGTTGAATACAAGGTTTCTTGTAATTTATTATTAGTATAGGTAAATTAAAAAAAATTAAATTGACTGTAAAATGTAAATCCATAAATTGTTTTATACTTAGGTATAAACTTTTAACTTCATACAAATAAAATTTTAAGGAATTTCGTCAAAAAACAACAATTGGCTAATTATTTTGCATTGCAGTTAAAACTTTATCAAATGTATATTATTCATACCCAAAATTTGGATAAAAATAAATTATTATTTAAACAATGAATAACGATTTTCATTAATTTGTCGCACGAGTTTTTTTTTTATACTATGCATTTTACTATTATAATGACATTTTTAAGATATGTAAATTAATTTTAGGATGTTTCTAATTATTATCAAAAGATTTTTATCTATTTACTCTATTTTTTGCGGTAAGGTGGTATTCCCATAAAAATAATAACAATAATTAAATAAGGTATATAAACATTAATAATATAATAAATTCAATGTTTTTAAAAAAATTAATCCACCTGCATAATAGTAATAAAATAAATTATACGCACTACAAAACGTTTGTATAAATGTATTCATAGTTTTCAGTTTTATCGTTAGTTTTGTACCTACCTTAATAGTGTATTGTGAAATTCGAGATTTTTTTATTATCTACTATGGCTAATTTTAATATAGATATAGATATTTACGCAATCTTAAATTTAATTGGTTCATAAAATAAAATTACCTACATATTTTTATATTTTAAATTTAAATTAATAATACTAAGTAATTGTGAAAATACTTCAACAGTTTACATATATTGAATATTCATTTTATAAAATAGTACTTAGGTATATGATTTACAATATACATGCAGTACATTAGTTTTATTTTTAATTATATAATACACCTAAATTCTTGTTCATTATATTTCCTAAATATTTCTAACCATTATTTAATCACAGGAATAAACTATTCACATCCCTTTGTCACCATTAGTGCCGGAATAATTAACGCTATACTTCGATAGTTATATTAAAAAAGTTATCATGAAATATACTTAGTGATAAAGTCTAAGATATATCAGCTCAAAATCACTTTTAGTATACAATGATACATCATTGAATTCAAAACTCAATACCTTACGTACACCATATACATAACATATATACCATGTACATTGTACTCATGGTTGAAATATACAGGTTATTGCATATCGACAAAAATTGTTATCACCAGATACAAAATGGCTGCGTAAGGGGATATCACAAATTACAATTTTTTTTTATCATGAAAAATACTCTGGCATAAAAATTACCGCGCATATATACATTATTATTATTGGCTCCCTTTACGCTGCCATTTTTGTTTTTATCATCAAATATTTGATAGAGAAGGGGTATATATGCAATAACCTTGTGTATAGTGTATTTCAACCATGATTGTACTTACATAATTACTGGCACTAGCTCACCTTTTTTGTTTATTTATACTGAAAACCTATTGTTATTAAAAAAAATGTCGGGGTCTTTATTTATTTTTGAATTAAAATGATCCCATTTTCATTTTAATATTATAATTAATTTATAATTGCATAGACGCATAGCTTATAACTAAAATTAAAAACCATGCTTTACGATTAAATAAACGGTTGTTGCACTAAATCCACTGCAGTATATTATGTGTAGGTACCTAAATGTGTGTTATAGGTACCTATAACAGATATCTATTTAAAATCATCTTATAAACGTCCTTAGGACGGTATAGTTTGCTACATTGATTTCTTTTATAAATAATTTTATGATAAAAATCTTATGTTACTCGGTATGCACATCAAAATTGATATTGATATACGTGTTTTATTTTTTTCACTCAGTTTAGCTAATCTCGTAGCTGTGTTATACACTTATACTGCCTAGATGCCTACGCCTACCTGTTATTATTATTACTAATAATAGTATTATATTGTTTCAAAAAACATTTTGATATTGGTACCTATATATACTATATATACCTATTTATACTTATTATGTATATTAGAATATGCTTTATCAATAATAAATAAAACTTAATAAAACGCTATCCACTAATGCATTTTTAAGAGTCGAGAAAAAAAATATTTTATCGCACTCAATAATTTATTATGTTTGCCACAGGCTTGTCAATACATGACAGGTGTCCTGTTATCTAGATGTATGTTTTTCGTCCACTAAGCATATTATAATATTATAATAAGTACCTACCTATACCGAATCAATATAATATTATACCTATGTTATCTCCGAAAATCATATTTATTTTATTGTTAGCAAATACATATAATAATAATGCCAATGCCTTTCACTATAAGATATATAAATAACTCAGCATTTTTGAAAAAAGCTATAACACAACTTAAATTGATAGCCAAATATCATAGCGAAGTACTTATATTACACTGTAATAGGAATTTATTTGTCTATACAAATTTGGGCATCAATCATAATATTATGGTATCTACGAACAAAACGTTTGGATTCAAGACGTTGGGTCCGTTTTACGTTATTTCACAGATTCTCGGGTTATTGCTGGTCAAAGAAATCTATAACAAAGTGTTTTGTTCCAAAAGAGGCAAGTTTTTTTAAAAAATATTTATCATTTTATTTTAATTCAATTTAAATCCTTACTATTTATTTATTTATTTGATGTACTACTAATAATAATATACATTCCTACCTGTATATATATATAGTAAAACATAAATGATCAAACAATACATAGGCATTTCAAATTATAAATATGCGTTCACAGTTTTTGTTCATTTCATTATGTATATTATATAAGTACTAAATACTCAATAAAAATTTATAATTTACCATATTTTTTTATGAAGCAAATACAATATTGAAATTACATTTTTAAGTTCAATTTTTTACAACATTTTACAAATATTAACCTTAGAAAAAAAATTAGCAAAATAATTATTACCATTGGTAATTTAAAATAATTATAATTCATGCTTAGGAATAGAAGCAGACACATGTCTCTAATCTGAATCGTTTTTTATGTGCAACGATTTATTATTGAATTCAAAATTAACACAGCATTTACAATTACTTTAAAAATGAAGAACAAAACTTTTAATAAAAAAAAAAAAAACAAAACTTCTATTTTTCCAAACATAATCTGTTATATTTTACCTGCATATATCAATAACTTAAAAATTAGTTTCACGCTTTAAATTTTTAATCGGTGCTGTTAGAAATGTAATTAGGATGATGTAATGTATAGTAAAGCTGCTTTACTAAACCATTCGATATAATAAACCACACGTTGTTGATTCACAAGTTGGAGTTGATGAGTTCTAATGATTATAAGTATTATAAAACAAATTAGCTTATATACGTTATATACCACTTAGACCAATTTTTATATTTTGTCATATTTTATTGGACATAAGTTTTATTTTTTTTTAATAAACATAATATACTCCTACTCATACCATGGAATTAATAAATAAATAATAGAAATTAAATTAAATACAGGAATAAATAAAAAACAATTTAAAATTATTATATAACATTTTATATTATAAATTAAATTAAATTAGGAAAGTAACTCACGTGTGTGCAAAAAGTTCGGATAGGTTATACGTTTTAAAAAATTTAAAGATTCATATAGTTATATATATATATTATATATATATATAACTATATAATAGTTATTTATATATAGTTTGATCAAATCGAATAAAGTAAAAATAATAATAATAGTAAAAAAATTATCAATATCATATTGTATACACTTATTACAATCTTCACATAATTTTAAATGATGTGTGTTTTTTTTGTGTGGGTGTTATTTGTCCTATAGCAATATCCTTAGTGCATTATAGAGATCAAAAGTAAGAACTAACCAGTATTTTTCAAAAAAAAAAATCGCTAAAAACTACAAAAAGACAATAAGGGGACGGAAAAACGGGAATTTTTACGCAAAACCAATTTATAGTTGTAACTCGATAACAAATCAATGTAAATACTTGACATTTTCACCAAATTTTTGTATACTTATAAGTGTTATCTGTAAATGGTTAAATTTAAAATTTATTTCGGTTTTTTGAGCTATTTATAGACAACTGAAATATTAGATTTTTCTAAGTATTTTTTATTGAAATGCCGATAAAATAAAATTTGAAAATTTAATACAAGGTTTCTATATAAGTTGTTCTTATAGTAGTTAAAAAAAAAAATCAAAAATCGTTAATCACAATTTTTTTTTATAAGCGTTTAAAGTTCAAATTTTTACGAAATATGTTAAAATCGCAAAAATTTGCAAATTATTTTAGTGTTAAAAATTAAAAAAATTTTTTTTTATAATTAGCTAATACAAGATTTTCCAAAAGTTTAACTTATAATAATCCTAAAATAAGTTGAGGGTTGGCAAATTAAAAAAAAAAAAAAAATATCGTAAGTTTAAATTCACACGTAAAATAAGGATTATTTACTATCAAATAATTTTAGATTTTTGTGATAAGTAAATATTACTAGTCGTAGAATCTCGAAATATACACCAGTTGTTTAAATTGGCATTTTCTGTACAAGATTTAAATTTGGAGTGTTAGGGTCATTAAAACATAAACCACCTTTTTCACCACTTAATTGAAAATATATATACCCCTAGGCTGACAAATAATTTCCGTTCAGAATCGTTTTTCGTATACCTACAATGATATTAGGGTAACCAGTCTAGTTATAGAACAATATAGAAATCGGTGACCTTCGAATTTAATTGATAAATTCAGTTTTAATAATTAATTCTCCTAATTCAGATAAAGGAATTTCTTGATCGGTCTACTTTGTAATAAACTAAATAAATAAATGTAAATGTAAATGTTTAAAGGCAAATAAATTATTAGGGTACACAAATAACAAGTTTAAAATATTTAAAACAAATTATTGTTAAATACAAAATAAATAACATAACAAAAACTTAATTTATAAAATATCACCCCGATAACAGGAGGATCAATAGGAGGTAAAGTTTTGAAAAGCTACCATCCAACTGTTATTCATTAAGTATGACATTCTTTAGTATTCATTTAGTATTCATTAAGCATTCGTTGTTATTGAACTTGTCTTCCATTATTTCTTCTCGAACATATTATAACATTGTACTTTAAGAATAATAAATGAAACTATTCTAAATTATTTAAATTATTTGTATGTGTTTATAGTCAAAATACTTTTAGATTCTGAGTGATGAATGTATTAATTTTACAATGATGTGTGTTTTTTTTTCTGTGTCTGTGTACAGCATAACTAGTCGAAATAATGCTCCAATTTCAAACTATGGAGGTGGTTTCTGATGTAAAAGTGAATATCCTTGGTGCATTATAGAGGTAAAAAGTTAACATTTTCCAACAGTTTTCAAAAAAATCGAGAAAAACAAAAAAAAAAAAATGACGGAAAAACGGGTATTTTTACGCAAAACTAGTTTTCGACCAAATCGAATTTTTTATATGGTTGTAATTTAAAAATAATCACTGTAAAAACTTGAAATTTTCATCAAATATGTATATCAGTGTTATATATATATACAGTCAAACTTTCAAAACATTTTGACTTTTTTTGAGTTATTTATAGACCACTCAAATTTTGGATGGCCAAAAAAACTTGAAAATTTAATACAAGGTACCTTATGAGTTGTTCTTATTGTAGTTAAAAAAAATTAAAAATCGTTAGTCACAATTTTTTTTTATAAGCGTTTATAGTTCAAATTTTTACAAAATCTTTCAAAAACGCGAAATTTGCAAGTAATTTTGAAGTTGAAAATTCATACAATTTTTTGTGTTTATAACTAAGGATTAAAATTACAACACTAAGTTTTCCATAAGTTTTCCTTCAAGTAGCTATAGAGAAAACTCATAACATCATTATAGGAAAAATTTTAAGTGCGATTGAATTTTAAATTTTTACGAAATAGCGTAATGATAACGATTTATCCCAAACGATTTTAAATATTTGATATTATTCAAAAAGTATAAGTCGTAGATACTTGAAAATTTTACCAGTTATTAAAATTTGCGTTTTCTTTACGTGATTTAATTTTTTAAATATTTTGAAATTTTTTGAGCTATTTATAGACCACTGAAATTTTCAATTTTTAAAATTTGTTTGGCCCAATAAAAATACTTGAATGTTCAATACAAAGTTCCTCATAAGTTATTCTTATAGTGATTAAAAAATTATAAGAATACATAGGCACAATTTTTTTTGTTAGCATTTGAAGTTCAAATATTGACAAAAATTCGTCGAAAGCATATATATTTGCAAATTATTTTGTAGTTATGATTCATACAAATTTTTGTATAAGTAGCTAAGAGTTGAAAATTTAATACAAGATTTTTCATAATTTTAGTTTACAATAATTATAAAAGTACTTAAATTTTGGTGTATTCAGGTCATTAAAAATAAACCACCTTTTTCACCAACCACTGAAAATTATATCCTAGGCTGACAAATCATCTTCTTTCAGAATCGTTTTTCGTATACAATTATACCTATTATTGGATTTAAATTTAACACTTATAATATATAATAATGATCCACACGGCACCTAATGTACAACAAAGCGGTACCCACTTGCCTACTTTTTTTTTTAATTTGTATTAAGTATAAACTATATTTGTTTATAGGCACAGTACAAAACATACAAAGCAATATCAGCAATATGCAGTAAAAAATGATAGACTTCTGGTACTATTCAATTTTGTCTAGTAAAGTAGGTAGGTATATCAATTATATTGTATTTTTCTAAAACCATTTGGTCCACTGAAATAGAAAAAGAGAGTTCATAATTTTGAACCAGAAATCCATCCATTTACTCTAAATAAAGTAATTTTTTTTATTTAATATACCATTATTATCGATTTTTATGAAATCTTATACTTTAGGCTGAAATGCAGAAAAAAAAAATTGATTGAAATGAAAATTATCCAGTGTTGGACTTTTTTGAAACCTTCGTAACACCAAAACTCGTGGGAAAGATTGTACTTGAAACCAATCGATATGGCACAACAATTTTTTTCAGAGCACTCCAGATCACCAGACCTACTTCAAAAATACATCGATTGTTAAAATGTTTATAGTTTATAGTTTATTGTTTTAGCAATTAATATGTTAACGGCTAGAAATAAAAAATTAGAAATTCTAAATTATTGGTATACTAATAAACTTTTGAATCCATATATATTTGGTAAATTAATGAATAGAGATAGGTAGATATTTGTTACTTTTTCGATTAATTTATTTTGGAGATAATAACTAACAAATCCGTGTGAACTACTAAATAAAATAATAACAATTGTAATATCTGAAGTTCAAAAAATTTTTAAAAATGCTCTTATACCTTTTCCTAACTTAGCTATTGATGAAAGTTTACTATTATGGATATGACATTTGTCTTTTAAACAGTACATAAAATAGTGGTTTTAATATTTCTCAATCCCAGGTTCAAAAAGTTCGGATTTTTAAGTGATGATAAATTTGAAACCTGTATATCTTTTCTACTTAGAAAATTACAAAATTTAAATACTGATATTCCAAATTATTATATGAATGAAGCAAATTTAAATACCTCTTTAGTACAATTGTCTTAAAGTATTTGGAAGAAATTTCACAATCAAAGTCAGTAGTAGTGAGTATTGTAGAACTGGATAAGTATTTGAGTGAAACCCTGCTTAGCTGTCAGCTGGATCCTGCTGACAGTGGTGTAGTAGGAGGAATTATAATATCCTAGATTACATGAAATTGTAAAAGAAGGCTTTGTGTACCTCCGACAAAAACCGTTTTAAAAGCAAATGTAAGAGTTATTTTGAAATTAAAAATTTGAATAATGAAATGTCTGGGCTTTATAAATTGTGCGAAAAAACAAATTAACTTCATCTTAGAGGTCGTAGCAAAAAACCTAAACAGATATGTAACAGGTATTTATTTATTTTTCATAAATTAAATAATAGCAAGAATCCTTGAAGAGTCCTAGTCTTGTTTTGATCATCACTACTTCCCATGATTTTTCTAAAAAAAAAAAAATCAAAGATAAATGTCATCAGCATCGGTCACTATTTTGTTATCAATATTTAAGTCACAAACTGTATTAATGTACCTATACTATGAACAAAATGAAACCTAGAGCTCTATAGATACTGCGGGACACCATATTCAATATGATTTTGAATTAAATAACATAATTTAATTTTACCATTTTCTGTCTATTAGAGAGGTAGCTTAAATCACAGGAGACTTTTATTATTTATTCCAACATTTGGTAAAATTGGTCATAGAATAGCATATTGAATAGTATCAAAAGCCTTCGCTAAATCTATGAAAAAGCAATCGTTTTTACTTTTTTAGACAATCATAGAAAAATTGAGTTGCATTATATAAGGTATTTTAAATTTTTTTAGCAAAATTATTTAGATTTACAAATTGGAGTACCTACTTAAAATTGACATGGGTATAATAACTTAATAATTTTTCAAAATAATAATTTATTTTTAAGTCTTTTAGCAAACCATTAACCAGTTTGCGAAATTTTAAATTAGCTTAGTTAATTATAAATTTCTGAATCAAAAACTGTTTAGTTAAATTTATGAATTATTCATCTTTATAAAACCTATATATGAATGGCAAATGAATGGAAACGTTTGATGGAAATTTATTTTAAACATTATTATGGTTCTCAGTATTTGCTATTGAGTTATATTTAAATTATGATATTATAAGTTCTAACACATAGGTACATAGGCGTAAACTGGAGTGGTGATAGGGGGGGGGGGTACCTGCCCACTTAATATTTTGTAAATTTATTATCAAATAGCCGTTTTAGGATTGTAAGAATTATTTTTTCAAGAAAACTGTAAAATATAATATTTTTAAACGATTAATTATAGGTCTATAGAGATAAAAACAAAATGATTAGGTAATCAAAATATATTTATTGGGTATATTTAGTCTCTAAGTATCTTTAATAATAGGGTATATCGATATAAAATAAAGTTTGCTCTAAATTGAAAATATGTACGCCACTGAATATAGTTATTAGTTATTTATTGGTTGGGATGTATTAGTAGGAGTTAAGATAATTTTTTGAGATTAATTACTATAATAAAGACATTGTTGACGACATCAGTGATGATGAAATACTGAGTAGTGAGTAGGATAATTAGTACAGACGTCACAGTTATATTTTGTGTCCTTGTAGACGGCGGTTCAAGCAACGTTGGTAGAGGTTGTTTGCGGTCTGATGGTGTGTTTGCGCCAGACCGACGATGGCTGGTGTATAGTGCGCTGATAATAATGTGGTTCTACTGGACAGTACGTCGATGCACGTCGCTGGTGGGCGATTGGTCTTGCGGCGACGCGGTATCGTGTTCGTCGAATGTCGAGTGGATTGTCTCTACTGCCGGCGCAGCGCAAGCGATGGTGTCTGTGGCCATGGCTGCTGCCCACCGTCAGGCGAGTACAGCACACCTTTTAAACAATGCCTACAACGTGCTGAGCCGTAGCACGAACAAACGCATGACTGGTGGGGGAATACTACGGCGGCAACACGCATTTACCATGGCTGCCGTGTACGCCACAGTGGCCGGATCAGTCGTGTTGGCGAGATCTGTAGCCGTAATTATAGCCCGACCCGACAGATTTGCGATCGCCGACGTACTGCTGCTGTGCCTACCTGCGGTCACAGTGACGGTCGTTGTCGAGTGCGTGATCGTGTGCATATGCGTGACCGCAGAGGACACGTGCCGCGACGTTGTCCACCGGTTGCATAAGATAGCGCTCGATGCGGCACGGCCACCGGTTGCCGATCGTCGAGGTGGCCACCGGCCGCTACACTGGCAGCTGGAAGCTGCGTGGCGTGATCACTGGCGTGGTTGTCAGCTGGTCGATGGCCTGTCCACGTGTTATGGGCTAGACCTGGCAGTGAACTTGACTGCCAGTATGCTGTACTTTGTCGTATACGCGTACGTCACGCTCATTTCGGTTTACGCGTCATTCGATTCATTAGATCACGGCAACACTATAGAGCACAACAACTCCGCAAGCATCATCTACTGGAATATAGCGCTGGCGTGTCAACTATTTTGCGTTTCGTTCCGAATCGTATTTATATCGTACCGGGCCGAGAGGATCAAGCAAGTGGTAAGCGGTATATTCCGGAGTAATTTTATCCCACAATCGCACTATTTTGCAAGTATACAGTATATAGTGAGATTTTAAACATTTAACTTCTGCCATAAATTTTAAATAATTATTTGAAAATTTATCTTAAAACGTCTGTTATGTGTTATTTTAAAAATAATAATTCACACGACTTATTTTCATTATAGCATGAACACTATCAATTATGTTTATAAATTATTATAATTATTAATATTTTATAATGATTTATGGTAAGAATATAATTCCGTATTGTGAATTCAATTAAATTTTATTTATACCTACCTACTTTCAAACTCAAGTATTTTTAATATCTTTATTAATATGTGTTACACGGGAATAATAACATTAATATAATCATTGTTTATTTGGGAATATATGTATTATATATTCGATTTTTTTTTTAAAAACTAGTATGATTTCATATTTTTTGATAAATTTCAAAATTTTAAATTTTGGTTTGCGAATGCTCAAAAAAACTTTTTTTCCTTGAATAGCAACACCTATTTTGAACACCATATTCGGATAGGCCTATTTTTTAAAATTAATTTTCATGTATCAAATATGGCTTTAAGTTCCATAATGTCTGATAAGAGCCATGTTAATTTTTTTAATTATTTAAAAAAAATTATAAAATCATTTAAAATTAGTTCTTATTAGTTACTTTTTAAATATTTGTATTTTTTTTTTTTTTTAGAAGTGTCATAAACAAGATTAACATAATATGGGTATACAATTATAACACTTCTAAACATACAAATATTCAAAAAGTAACCGATAAAAACTAATATTAAATGATTTTATAAATTTTTTAAAATAAAGAAAAAAATGTATTATTCATAAAAATTTACATGGCTCTTATTCAGTCAATTTTGAATTTAGAACCATAGTTGATACATCAAAATTTCTTTAAAAAAATAGGCCTATCCGAATATGGTGTTCAAAATAGGTGTTGCAATTCAAAAAAAAGTTTTTACTGAGCATTCGCAGACCAAAATATCAAACAATTTTAAAATTTATCAAAAAATGTGTATTCAATATTCATATACCACTAGTTTGTAAGAAAAAAACCGATTTATTACAAAAAAAATCCAGCCGAGAAATTTAGTGTTCCCTAAATCGATGAACACACTGTATACTAAGTAATTTTTGTATAAAAAAATCACCCTGTATATATATATTTTTTTTTTGTTTAACAGGCAGTCAATGCAGTTCTAATATCATTAAGAAATGTACTGAAAAACAACAATTTAGATTTATCCACTATCATGCTGGTAAGTATAATAATTTATGATTATTATTGGAAGTTATAATAAAAAGTAAGCGCGAGAGCTAAAATTCCAGACATTGAATGAATGTTTTGGAAACAAATAAGAAGTAATTGCTCAATAATGGGTACTAATTGGGGCAGGTGACAAAAGAAATATAATGAGTAAAATACTTAAGTCATAATTATAATTTATATTTAAGTCTAAAATCTAAATAGCTGGCTATATAATTGCATTTAAAGTAAATGCAGTCAGGCGCGGTTCTAGAAAATTTACTTCATGTATACATAAAAGCATACGCATTAAGTTTGAATTTTAAGAGTGAATTAAATATTCAATATTTACTCATATTATAATAATTTATTTAATTATACTAACTATACTAACATTAATAACAAAACATAAATAAACAATTTAAATTGACCAATCCTCCGTCTTTATCCTTCTAGATGATCTCGAAAATATATTAATAACTTCATCAATATTTATAGGCATTTTATCATGAACATTTAAAACAGCTAATCCGCTCAAACGGTCCTGACCCATAGTTGACTTCAAATAATTTTTTAAACATCTTAATGTCGAGAAACTCCTTTCAGCACTAACCGTGGTAACTGGTATAGTAGCAAATATATGTAACAATGTTTTTATAATAGGGAAAAATTCATCAAAGTGTTTTATAATTTCTTTCACCTATCTGGTTTTATAGTTTGAATATTGCTCCATTTACCTATTCTTCAATCAGTTTTAATAATATTTGGTTCATCATATTTATCAATTATGCTGGTATTAATTCTTCCAAAGGCATTACTTCGCTAAGCTTTTCAAAAAATCTCATTTTTAGTTGGGAAATTAAATGGTCAATAAAAGGTAAAAAAATAGTTATTCTATACTATTCCATTGGATCAGTTGTTTGAATATTACATCGTGTTGTTTGACGTCCACATAAACGAGGTATTATTATATCTTCACAAACAAGAGCTGCTATATCAGAAGCATTTTTAAAATATGTTTCAAACCTGGATGTAGAATTTTCTCTAATATTTTGAGGGCTAAAAACTGGAAAATTAAAATTAACGACGAAAAATCCGCACAGGTAAATTTTTCACTAAACAAGAGGGAATATCCCCCACTTAAGTTCAATAACAAACCAATTCCAGTTCACCAGTCAACCAAATACCTAGGTATAACTTTAGATAAAAGACTAACCTGGTCAAACCACACTAAGCAAAAACGAAAACAACTAAACTCTCGCCTCCATCTACTTAGACCACTACTAAAATCAAACTTTAGTCTTAAAAATAAACTACTCCTATACAAAGTAATCATTAGGCCAGTATGGTCATACAGTATCCAAATTTGGGGCCCAGCTAAACCCGCAAACATTCGCCCTATTCAAGCCTTACAGTCAATTACTCTAAGACTTATTACTGGTGCTCCATGGTATATAACAAATTCAGCCCTCCATAATGATCTAAAAATACAAACAGTAAACGAGCTTGCAAAAAACCACTACAAAAGTTTCCATTCAAAATTAACAAACCACATAAACCCCTTCATTCAAAATATGTCCTTTCTTACATTACCACAAATTCACCGTCGATTAAAAAGAAACTGGTCTAGAGATCTCCTAAGATAGAAGTATTTAAAAAAAAAAAAAATTTTTCTAAGGTTCTGTTAATGAACGGTCTCCTCTTCACGTTATTCATGTTTGTAAATTTTCTATGTTATCTTTATTACTTATTGTTTTTATTTTGTAAACAGATTGAATATATTTAAATAAAAAAAAAAAATATTTTGAATAACATTAATTACATAATTTACATGCAAAAAAGCTTTAGATAACCTCCAATTTAGGACTTTGTAACACTAACCTTAACATTTTAGTATAAGAAAACAAGTTAGCTACAATTTCTAAAGATATTAAAAATTCACTTCGTTTAATACTTGCACTGAAAGTAACTGCTTTACACGTAGTCTCAGAATCAGGCATTTTTTTCAGTTCTTCCAATGTAATTACAATATGAGCATAAAGTTTTCGAAAAGTTATAATAGAATCATGTCTCTCAACCCACCGGATAGCACACAAGGCTTTTAACTTTTTTTTTGAGGAACTGGTACTGAATTATCTTTAGAAATAATTTCTAACATAATATTTGTTCTTCTGGCAGATGTAGATAAAAAACAGATATAGAGCCAACAATACCAACCAAATTTCTAATAGCTTGTGTTTCACATGCTTTGGAAATGCTAAAATTTAATTTGTGATTGAAACAATGGTTATATAGGTACTGCTAAAGGCTGATCTCTTAAAATAAGTGCTTGAACGCCATTATTTCTACCAGACATATTTGAGCCACCGTCATATCCTTGGCCACGAAAGTTCTTTAAACTTAATTGGTAGCACTCAAGTTGTTTT
This sequence comes from Aphis craccivora, assembly GCA_009835225.1. Classification (NCBI taxonomy): domain Eukaryota; kingdom Metazoa; phylum Arthropoda; class Insecta; order Hemiptera; family Aphididae; genus Aphis; species Aphis craccivora. The sequence goes on along the minus strand of VUJU01003395.1, from coordinate 4,504 downwards.
ACTATGGTATCTATTATACGAAAGCAAACACAGTTGTTGAATTTAATTGAATAACTCCAAGGAACTCTTCTTTGATCTTGATTTCCTCCATGTCAATGTATCTAAAATAAAATTTAGTTAGAATAATTTATGTAAAATTTATTAATATAAATTTGTACCTAACTAAAAAAGTCATTTGTTCCTTCGTGCTGATATTTGTAGTTTCGTCACATAATATAGAAAAATACTTGTTTCTTTTTTTACATTTGTTACAATTGTCTTAATAATGAATTTATGCAGTATGTTAATTATTTCATTTTGAATAGTTTTACTAATCATAGTTGCATTTTTTTTTCACAGCTACTTATGTGATTAGTTAGCTCCTTATCTCCTGAATCAATTCTGAATGCTAAAAGACTTCTGAACATTCCTTGAGTTTATACTAAAGCTGAATCAATATCCAATATACCATCATCTCTATGACCTCTTAGAGATGTATTATTATGTCCACAAAAAATAATAGTTTTTATAACTGGTACAAGTCGTTTTTTGTTACTTTCTATGATTGATGACACTTTGTTATTAATCATTTTTTCAACGGTTTTATGACTATATGAACGCAGATATCTTTTCAGTAGCTAATAAATGCTATTGAGTAGATGCATGTTTCAAAAGGTCAGGTGCTTTTTTATAGTTAGTTAAAGGTTATTTAACAAACATCTTTAAAACCTGGAGACAAAATAAAGTAAAATATTTTAATATTTTATCATTATGATAATTTGCATTAGCTTCTGTCCAGATACAAATGAACAAGAATTAAGACTCGGGTCATTTTATCCAATGCTCGATAAAATTATGAATGGTTTAGATGAATGATTTAATCAAGATACTATAAATATAATAAGTTCAATAGATAAATTATTAAACTTGGATATTTTTTTTATTTATTTAGTTGAAATCATCATAACTTAAAAAAATTTAATTATAAAAATTATTCATGATTATCTATCTCTTTTAAGCTAAAAGCTTGTGGTAGAGATAGAGAGTAATACAGTTTTAAATAATAATTATAAACATATAATATAAGTACCTATATAACAAATTTAAAGCAAACAAAAGGAAACAAGTATATACAAATAGTAATAAAATTAAATACAGCAGTAGATATTAAAAATATTTTAAATTATTTGAGAGAATAACCAATTATACACTAACTTTTTAGCATTATTTTCAGACAGCTGAATATTTTTTTTATACTGACATGGCATAGAGTTAAAAAACACAGGTCCTAAATAGTTGACAAAAGATTGACCAAAAGATTTGTAAGGGTAATCAACAGGTATATTACACCGTCTATTTTTTCTTTTGTCCACAATATCTTGACCGTCAAGGCCTTTATTGAAATTTTTAAAGGTGAACAGAATAGCAAATTTTTTATATAAAAATTTAACAGGTAAGACACCAAACTCTCTATAATTATGCGAGGTAGAACCTGATAAGGAATGTTTATTTAAGCAAATTCTAACTATATTATTCTGATTAATTTGTATTTGACTTAAAAAACAATCAGCCGATCCTCCTCAAATTAATAAACCATATTGAAGTATGGATTGGTACAAAGCAAAATAAACTACACGCATTGTGTGTTTAGGTACCAGATCTTTTAATGTATAGAATTTATAGGTTACCTGACGTAACTTTCCTACCAAATTATGAATGTGAAGATTCCAGCGTAAATTATTATCAAAAATGATACCTAAATACCGCGTACTTGAAACTTCTTTAATAGTTAAGCAAATATTAAAGTCACACTAAAACTCTTACCATCGTTACATCTATGCATTTTAATATGATTAAGTGTTTGGAAACTTTTATATATTGAAAAGGTCATAAACATTGATTTATTTTCGTTAAGCGTCAGATTTCTGTCACATAGGATTCGGTATATATTATTTAATCCAACACTTGCTTTATGATAGAGATATTACTAACACAGATTTTAATATTGTATCCAATCATTTTAAGTGTAATTACGATGAACTCGTTAGCGAAATTCGAATTTTAAAAAAAGACGATACAACACCTGAAAAGTTAACCAAATCAAGCACATCAATCCTACATATCTGGTTACAGTGGTTAAACATGTTTAACAGAAATGTTTTATTTAATAATTTTAGCATAATTTTGAAAAAATTCCCAGTTATTCCAGTTACCAGCTGTAAATGTGAGAGATCATTTTCCAAATTAACTCAAGTTAAATCAAAATTAAGAACATCAATGGTTCAAGAACGATTGAATAGTCTAATGCTTATAGCAATTGAACAAGAAATTGCAGTACATATTAATGTCGACGCCGTTATAGATGACTTCGAAAATAAAGTTGATTATAAAAGAAGAATGAATTTATAATAATTAATATTCAATTGTATAAACATTAAACATGTCATGTTAATTATTGTAATTACTTAATTAATTCTAATTTTTTATTGGTAAATATTTATCTACCTAAGTTGTAACAATATATTTAAATCAGTTTAATAATTTACTAAATTTAAACTTGTATTCCTTTCTAAAAAAAAAATAATCTTCAAATTTTGCATACCCTAAACAAGAAGTCTAGCTACGCCTATGGTACCAGACAGGGCCGGACGGCGGGTGCAAGAATATTTTTATGTATAGGAAAAATCAAAATTGCCGCCTCTTGTTTTATTATTTTTTCTTATACGTCACACATATATATAAATATAAATTATGCCACCCAAGGCTTGTGTCTACGTCGCATACGCCTATAACCGGCATTGGTACCAAATATATAAATATACCATATACGACATGTTTATAGTTTGTACGTACGTACAAATACGTACGTTTATTTATAAATTTGTGCATAGTACATTAGTACTATTAGGGATTTCCATAGTAGCATAAATCAACCAAAAACGTTCTATACAATATGATGCAATAAGTATTGCCATCTTCGTTAGAGAAAAACATTAATACCAAATTGAAAAAAGTGCGTAAGTGGGTACCGCTCTGCTGTACATTAGGTGTCGTATGGATCATTATTATATATTATAGGAGTGTTAAATTTGAATCCAATGATAGGTATCATTGTATACGAAAAACGATTCTGAACGGAGATGATTTGTCAGCCTAGAATATAATTTTGAATGGTTGGTGAAGAAGGTGGTTTATGTTTTAATGGCCTGAATATACCAGAATTTAAGTTCTTTTATAATTATTATAAGCTAAACTTATGGAAAATCTCATATTGAATTTTCAACTTTTAGCTACTTATACAAACATTTCTATGAATTATACCTACAAAAAAATTTGCAAATATTCATGGTTTGACAAATTTTTGTCAATATTTGAACTTCAAATGCTAATAAAAAAAATTGTGCCTACCTATGTATTTTAATAATTTTTTAATCGTTATAAGAAGAACTTATGAGAAACTTTGTATTAAATTTTCAAATATTTTGATTGGGCCAAAAAAATTTTATAGTAAAGAACGTAATGAATACGCGAATTTTTATAACTGATAAAATTTACAAGTAGGTATCTACGACTTATACATTTTGAATAATAAAAAAATATTTAAAATCGTTTGAGAATAAATCGTTATCGTTACGCTATTTCCTAGAAATTTAAAATTCAATGCGCTTAAAATTTTTCCTATAATGATGCTACGAGTTTTCTCTATAGCTAGGTACTATAGCTACTTGAAGGAAAAACTTATGGAAAACTTAGTGTTGTATTTTTAATCCTTAGTTATAAACACGAAAAATTTTATGATTTTTCAACTTCAAAATTACTTGCAAATTTTCGCGTTTTCGACAGATTTCTTAAAAATTTGAACTACAAACGCTTATAAAATAAAATTGTGACTAACGATTTTTATTTTTTTTTTAACTACAATAAGAACAACTCATAAGGTACCTTGTATAAAATTTTCAAAATTTTTTGGTCATCCAAAATTTTTTTATCGACAGTTCAAAAAAAATTTTCTCAAAATAATCAAAAATTTCAAAGGTCTATAAATAACTCAAAAAATTCAAAAATATTTGAAAATTTAACTGTATATAGATAACACTGACATAAACATTTGTTGAAAATTTCAAGTATTTACAGTGATTAGTTTTTGAATTACAACCATATAAAAAAGTCGATTTGGTAGAAAACTGGTTTTGCGTAAAAATTCCTGTTTTTCCTTAATTTTTTTTAGTTTTTCTCGGTGCTTTTGAAAACTATTGGGAAATTCAAAAAATGACCTGCCCATTGTATCAACTAGATTCATTTTTCTATCGGAAACCACCCCCAAAGTTTGAAATTGAAGCATTATTTCGACAGTTTCTCTTGTACACAGACGCACACAAAAAAAAAAAACACACAACATTGTAAAATCCAAGGCTGGACATTAACGAGTTAATAAGTTAAAAGTTAAGTTAAGAGTTAAGTTAATTTTAACTTATTAACTTAACTTACTGGTTCGCTGTTTTAATTAACTTAACTTTAACTTAAC
>VUJU01003394.1:0-26335 GCA_009835225.1 Aphis craccivora | reverse complement strand
CAGATTTTGTTTATGCCATTGTCAGTAATCACGGAGCGCATTAAACCATACATACGACGTTTATTTTTTCGGTATATATCTGTTTTGTTGCATAAAAAGTTCGTGAATTTTTCATTTAAATATCTATCTTCTAAGTTAATTATTTTTAAAAATAATTTGATATTGAATAAATTTTTAAAAAAATGTCATGTTCTTAATTTAAATATTATTTTTTATAATTTCATATTTTATTACATAATATAACATTTTATACTCTAACCCCACCTGAAATATTTTTCTGGCTACGGCCTTGAATATATCAATATTTCACGTTTCAATATTAGATTAGTGAACATTAAGTATTTTTTTGAAAAATATAATTTTATTATATGTACCCTTAAAATTTGTTAGCCAACGTTATAGTAAATAATTATAGAATTATTTTAGTAAAAATTGACACAATATTTCAAAATGAGTAGGTAGAGAAATTACGTTACTTTACAACTCAATACTACAGGTGTAGTCGTGTAGAATAATAGGAACGAGAAATATATAGTTTTTATTTTAGGTTTATAAATGCTATGTGGAAAATATATTAAGTAATAATAAGTATACTGCAATAACACTCACTTTATAAACGTTGTTGTACGCTGTTTGTACGTCGTTTTCGTTGTTTTTCTGGAAAACAAATACAATAATAATTATAAACATGACTCTATGTTTTGTCTTATTACCGCACTCGCTTTTGTTAAAGGAATATAATATTATAATAGACGGGTACCCGATTATACAGTATATATGTGTTCATTTTGATCCTTACCATTAAATAAAAAAAACACCGAAAACGCCATTTGGTCAATGCAAGGTAGATATACTCTGTCTAGTGGCAGACGTGCACCCACGTTGGCCATATGGTTTGATAGTAATTATTATTATCTCTAAGGTACAAATGGTACAATTGGTCCCTGTTTTTTTTTTTTATTATTGTTGTTAAATACATATCAATGTAACATTTTAAATTGCGATTGCTATATATGCGAATAAAATGTAATATTTTATTTTTTTATTTAATTGTAAAGAACTTGAAAATAATATAGAACAGATCGCGTATTATAGTGATTATGTAGGCATTGGTGTGAATAGTATTATTATTCACATATTGCATACAGTTGTGTAGGTAATTTAAACTAATACGTTTTTTCTCATAATAACTATCTGCAATTATTGTCTTTAACTATTCGTATACAGCGAAATAGTTTTTCTGTCAATAATTTTACGCATGTAATTTGAATATATTTTCTTTTATTATTATTTAATATACCAACGTATACCAAAGTCCCAAATAGCTACGTAAACAAAATCAACGCATTTCTAATCGTCTGTTTTTTATAATATATATAGGTAAATATAAATATAATAAATAATTACTAATTGCACTCACTTCATCGATTACGTTTTTATGTTTAGCTATGATGTTAATCTTTTTCTCCAATTCGAAATGTTTAATTGATATTTCTTCGACATTCTTCTTAACTGACAATAATTCTCCTTGCATTGTTTGTAAGTCTTTTCGGTCGGAATCCAAGTCATTCCTTAGTGCTTGTAGATCGTTTTGTATGGCTACAGTCTTGTGAATCTGTGCCGTTTCATTGATGGCCGACCACACCGCTTGCATTTCTGATCTCAAACCACCGATCACTTCCTTTAACCATCCTACGGCTACTTTATCGCGGATTCCATCGTTGCTAGAATGGGTCATCCTAGAATGTTCATCCCTAATATAAAGACAATCATTATATACATTATGTATGATATCAAATTAGTATCAAAATAATTAAATTTTAATCTAAAATTGTTTATTATAGAAAGTTATAACGGCTATAATATTATCCATTATTCGTATAGAAATGTATATAATATTAAAATAGTTAGTCGTGTTACCGAATCGTTAAAACTGCTTTTCTTAGCGTAATGGTCGTAATTATGGTGCGAAAAGCCTATGAATATATTATATTCGTTTTAATCATCGAGAATAATAGTATTATGTATTTATATATATTTATTTTTACTGAGCATAACCCCAAAACGAGCGTTATACTTTGTGTAACTCGTTTAACAATTAAAAATAAACACGCCAATGTGTGAACATCCGCATACGATATATAATTTTACTCCTTATTTCATCTTTCATTCTATGTAAATACCCAAAATGTTATGTTAACTATACGTAAAAAAACAATAGTTTTAACTACAAAACTAGTTATTTGTTAATAAATAACTCTCATATTTAACAAGAAATGTTGTAGGTATGGGTAGCTAGTAAACAATACAGTAATTAATATATTTTGATAACTTGACATCTAGTTTAAAAAATGATATATTATTAACAATTATACTAATGTAAACTTAATGTTTATCGAGTAACTAATAAAGAAATATCTGACTATTATTTTATCTTTATGAATTACGATTAACAAATAATATGGATATAGTATATACTATACCTATTTCTTTTTTTAAATTTGTTAAAATATTATGTATACCTCCTAATTATAACATAAAAATAATTAATTGCTAATTATCATACTAGATTGATTTATTTATTCATTTATTGTTATATTTATTATGCGTAATAATGTTGAAAGTGATCATTACGTTATTCATACATATTATTATCATTGTCAATAAATAATTAGTTTAATTTAGTTAGCAGCATAGACTAATAATAAGTCTATATGGTTAGCAGTTTTATAAATTATTGATAGACATTTTATTATTTAATAGTATTATATAGTATAAAAAATGAAAATTGTAATCTTTACATAATATAATTTTATTCTCTTATTAACCAGACGATACTCAAAAACAGATAAACAAGGTTAGGTAGATATTCGAAAGCATTTGCATAACACTAATAATTAATGACAAATGTGTACATATTATATAGGTGGACAATGGACATGATGATCAAATGCTATTTATTTAATAAATCACTATAATTGGTACATTTGGTTCATACTTAATGATAGTTTATTATACATATATACAAAGTTATATGTTTAAGAAATGATTAAATACCTGCCTTACAAATTCAGATATAATATTTTTGTTAGAATTCTGATATACTCTAATTTCTAGTATTAAATTTTATCTAAACCTCTATATAGGTACTAGGAAGTGGAAATTAACGCTAAGTAATTTAATATATTATAAATATTATATTTAATTAAAATATTTGTAATTTAGCTGGGAATAAAAATGTAGACTTCATAAAATATAGACGAATAGAACAATTCAATTTTTGGAATCTAAATTTATCGGTAGGAATATAGTACCTATATTATTTGAAATAAGTACATAACACTGTAACTTGTTTTTTTCACATGAAACTTATTTTTCAATTTTTAAACTCTTGTACACCCATAAGTCATAACAGTGAGATATTCCGTATGCCTAATATTTTGTTTTCAAAACCAACACTATATGACACATTGTAAATAACTCCTAGCGTTTGCCAGTTAGTTATTTCTAAAAATACTGTTACTCTAGGCACGTGGAATTGTGTAACGATTTTAACGTCTTAGCTTAACATTTAATCCACATTCTTATTTTGTTCACTATAACTCGCATTTTACCAGGACTGTTTTCAAGATCACTGCACTTTATGTTTTGAAAATAATACAGGTAATTAGTATTTTTTTTTTACTTTTTACTGTGTTTTATTTATTTATTTATTTATTTTTGAATTTATTATAACTGTTCAATGTTTATTTTAAAATCTAATTGATTTAAAATACTTTAAATACTTGAAAGTTAATTTTATGACTATATTATGTTATATGGAAATTTTAGCTAATCATAAGACCCAAAAATTTTTTACAACACAAATACAATTATAATATAATTTACTTTATTCTTAATTTAAAAAATATTTCCTAATAGTATAATCAATGTAATAGATAAATTTATAATTATATAATACATAAAATGACATGTTTAGATTTTCACTTTTTCCAAAAAGGTCAATTATTACGTCAATGTTTATTTTAATTTCTCTATGAATACTTAGTAAACATAACGAAGTAAGGCGATGCATTCTTGAGCATAGATAGATTTGTATCCGTCTCAAGGTAAAGTTATTTCGTCCTACAGTAGTAGAAAATTTAAGAAATAATATGTCTGGAGGTAGGTCCTGGGCTCTCTTTGATACGTCCCTGATCAAAACACTGGAGTTTACGTAATAGATAAAGGTATTTAGGTATTTAGTTATTATGTTTTTTAACGTAAATCCTTAGAATAAAAATTTCAGTCAATATTTTGAAGTGATCGATAAATATAGATTAAATATATATTTATATTATGGTTATACAAGTTACTATACTACATCAAAAAGTATATACATAAATAAAAATTTTACTGGGTCCATACAATTATAATATTTTGTATACGTGTAATGAAGTGTTTAATTAGTTAAAAATAAATATTGCAATGCCTGGTTGCATAAACAATTATTATGGATATTTAGTAAATCAATAAAAAGGTAATGGTTCATTTAGTATTATCTTGATAGCCCATGATTGGCCCACTAAATTTTAATTAATATATTTTTTATGCGACTTGGCATAAGTGAATTAAAGATTTTAAATTTGCATATTATCTAGTACATAATGCTACGTATAATTTAGGTACTATATTACTATATTATTATTATTAATTTTATGTACGAATCATAATATTATCAAATGCTTAAGTTAATAGTTTATAGTTTTAATAATCGTATTCTATAACTAATTAATATATAGATATGTTTTTTTTAATAATATTTAATTAGGGCTAATGTTAGGTTATAATTATGACATTACATTACATTATTGGCTTTAATTATAAACTCGGCTCATTAGTTATTTTAATTTACCTAAACAAATTTTTGAGATTTAAAGCTTGTTGTAGTTTTGTTTTACTTTGAAATTTATAATTAAGTTGAAAATGCAATTTTTAATGAGTTATAAAGGCTAAAGAATATTCATTAGTGTAATATATACTAATGCATTGATAGATTTTAATATTGTACCTATCGAATAGGTGGTCTATCAGTAAAATAGTAGGTGTACCTGTATAAATATTATTATATCGATGATTAATTTTATAGATATTTGAGAATTTAAGTTTATACTTGGAAATAGTTTTAAAACAATATTGTATTTACCTGATTAATTGAATTTCTTCTTTCAACGCATCGAGGTCTGTGCTTCCTTTCAGAGATTCGTAGAGTGATTTTTCCAACTGCTGGTAATCCTGTTGTCTTTTTTCCATCAGCAAGTTCAGTTGGTTTTTTATAGTCCTCAAATCGTCTGTATCGAGGGCTGTCTCAGCCTCGACAAGACCCGTGAACATGCACATAGCAACAGTTATTTTAAGGAACAAACACATGATTGTTGTCTTACTTGAACACTTCGTTTCAAACTGAACGCGGTAAACTAGTCCGTTCAGGCTTGTCCCTGTACCCCGGCCAGGAGCAGATGGTATATGGCTCGTGTTCAGTTTGCGCATGCGTACATCGAATCCGGTTTTTTTTTTTTACTTTAACGTGTTTTTATAATTTATATTATACACTGTAATGTAACATTGCAGAAACACGAGTGAGTTAAAAACAAAATTTATGCTAGGAAAAAATTAAAAGAATTGTTATTAAAGTGGTTATTTATTCGGACACTCTATTATATCAACATTTGATCAATAAAAAAATCCAGTTATGCAGGTGTTCAACGAGCTTAGGCACGTGGATCAGTTGATTCTCTGAATTAAATATGTACCGGACTTACTCGCTAATTATTTATGATCGGATACTGCAAGAGTTAAACGCACTGTTAAACGTATTGCTAATGCACGTCGTGTTTGAATTATTTCATTTTTATAGGTAGATACTTCTTTTATAGCTCTATATAATAAAGTGAAACTATAAGATGCATTATGTATAGACTTCATTGATGAGTTCGTTACCTAGCTTATTACATATTTTATTTCCATAGGTAGGGTAAGTTCTTTTCCGTTGAAATACAACTTTTTTAAGTGTATAGGTATTGTTTCATATTACATTGTCTTGAATAGTTATATACCTATACCTACTGATCATTTAATCGTTACAATTATTGATCTCTTATTGATAGAGTAAACTGTTATAAGTATTAAGTGTAATCTAGTATACACATCGTTATTCATTTCGATTTATTAGACACTATATAAGCTCAACTACCATAGCATTATTTTACTATAAATGTATTATCTATAAAAACGTAATATAGACATTATAGCATAATATTCATATTGTTCGTATTCCTGCATCCATCACTGTATAAAATAATAACATAATTTAATTCCAATTTATGCTGTTCAATCGGCAATCACTAATAATTAAACGGATTTTAATATCGGCTTACAACTTTTTCTCTATTAGTCGTTATTTCGTATATTTTGAGAATAAAGTCATATATTTTAAAATTTTAAAAAATTCTGTGTAGTTTTAACCTTTAAAATATAAAACTTCAAACACACAAATATTGTTACATTTGTTTAATTTGATTATCTATTTATAACATTTTATTATTTATACTTATTTAGTGCCTACATCACACTTTAATAGGTATTTGATACGTCTTTATTTATTATATTGCTATTAAAATCAAAATTGTTAAGAAAAAAAATAAACATATTACAAATATATTATTAAATTTTTATTTTTTAAGTCGATATACCTAATATAGGTATTTAAAAAAATAATATTTAGGCATCTATCCCAAGAAACTCAAATTTTACGAATATCTCTATATATATTCAGAAAGAGATAAAGTAAAACTACCAGAATATAATGCCATCATATAAATTTATTAAACATTTATTTTTTCTTTCTATTAACGATTGATTTCGGTACAGTGTATACATTTTTATTAAAACAATGTGCCGATCGATGTACATAAAAATTGTTTAATTTCATAATCGAAAAATTAATGTGGTTAAATGTGATTTCGCACATCCTATAATTAAAAATAATACAGTTAAGTCGTATGACTATTATTTTATGAGTCATTATAAAATATGTCTAAAAAATACAGTTTTTTCATTGAACGTATATTGAACTAATAATTGTTTATACTACGTTAACATTAATAATGATCGGTTAATAAAATAATATCTAAAAAAACATTTAGAAATTAAACATTAAAAAGCTTGGTAATGTGACCGATGACGTCTACATATTATTTTGTTTTTAGAAATATTCAATCTATATACGTACATTTTATACATTATATGTGTAATATAGGTAGTGTTTGGTACCCATAATATTATGTGATTAATTATTTTTCAATACACGCGTAGAGAAAAATCGTCCATTGTTGAGATTACCTTAAGTTAGTTTATACAATTATTAATTATAATTGTTACATTTTTTTTTATGAAAGAGGTATTTGCTCCAATTTGTTTCTTTCAGGCGTCAAGATTCAGGGCTATATATCCCGGAGATCGGGAAGTTATTAGATTCAATAAATCCATGATTAGCGGATTTGCATTATTGGGAGACGATTTTTGAATTAGTTATATTGTAACTTAGCTTCTTCATTTATAGTGAGTAAAGTCGTGAGAAGGAAGAAGAACTGAGGAAGTAATGCGAAGTGTTTCCATAATAAGCTCTTTATCACGTACTATAATAACCTATAGTAAAACATACATAGCTGTAGGCGTTTGATTTTGTTTTTTTTATATAACACGGAGTACCTACCATATACATATACATATATAATTATTATTGATAAGTATATTATGTCTATTTTTCACTATGATTCAGTGAATTAGATTGTAGTTGATAATTATGGCTATAGATTTAAAAACTTAAATTATTCAAATTAATAGATGAAATATAAGATTATCTACACAATTGAAATGTCACTTGTTAATGTTCGAATGTTGAATATGGTTTCTCGTTTTGTTATGATGTTTCAACAAGTCGAAGATCTTTTAGTTTATTATATTACCTAACCCTATTAAATAAAATTTTATAAATTTTGCCGACGTATATTCTAATATTTCTACATTATAATGATATTTTGTCGTATATTGCAATGAACCGTTGTTAAAGTATGTGATATAATATGTTCACAAAATATTTGTTTCATTTTTCGATTTTTTTTTAAATCATAATTTTGAATTATATTTTTGCTTAAATGCACTTTTAATTCAATTTTTTTTTATACATTTGTTACTAAATGTTAGTAAGTTTTAGTAACTAAAACATAAAATGCATGATGCATTTGTGTATTATTTATAACCGATGATCCATGTTAAAAGTTAAGTATTCCAAAATGTGCATGTCATGTCATCTGTCTCATGATCTCATATAGTTAGATGTATTATTGATACGTAAATATTTCAGGTATGAGGATGTACAGACGGTACTACGCTATTTTTACCTACCTAGTTGATTTATTTAAAATTTAATTCTATTAAATGCTCATATATTATAATAATAATCGAACGGAACATGATAAAAAAAAACTGCTACTCATATTTATTTTAAAAATCTATTAATATTAGTTTATATAGTACCAACAGATTGCTAATATATAGGGCCATACGGGTATTCACAATAAAAAATGTATATTATGTCAAATTGTGTCTAATATTTGACTAAAATGTATAATGTAAAATCGTGTAGTCTTCTCAAATTTCAAAACAAGTCTTAAATTAACTATCATAAAGCGATTGCAAGCTGCTGATATTTTAAAATTATAGGTAAACGCGATATGCAGCTGCTTGGCTCGTGCCAGATGCAACTCACAGCTGGGACATCCCAAAAACGAAAACAACTGTCCTCTTGGCGCTTATATAGATAAAACACACCTGCTTATAACTCGTAAGGGACTATATTATAGACTTCTATGTATCCAGGCGTTTGCCCTCAAACGCAAAGCTAACTATCTTATTAATAAAAACTTGCTTCGTGTACACAAAAGGAAAAAATAACACTTAATTTATTTTGATCCAGACAAATTGTATAAATAGCTATTATATAATTATTTTAAAAACCAAAACAGGAACATTTTACACAACAATCAAATACAACGTATTATAAAAATTACAAATATTAAAAAAAAAAATAAAATCATTTTTATACTATGAATAAATAATAATCTATTGAGCTAGGTATCGACATATTTTGATCGAAAAAAACAAGGACTTTATAAATTAATATAATTAATATTTTGGTCTAAAAAGAAGACGCAGGCAACAATAAGACATGTATTTTATAATTGAGTAAATACATAAGTATAGGTATTTAATATAGTTATACTCAATGATATTATTTTGTCTTCAAAAATAAATTTGAATTAACTATCGGTATGATTTAATCGTTTTGAATATCGAATGCGTAAATCTTCTATGAACTCGTTCTTAAGAATCTTCAAACATCTAAAGTGCAGGTAGCAAATAAATAAGAAAAATTATACATTTAAAATTTTTACTGTGGTTTTGCACTTTGATCAATATCAAGGTTAAGGTTAAAAAGTGAATACAAACCTTCTATATTGAGAAGACCCGCGGAATTTGGCAATATCGAAACTCGGCGCGTGAGGCATATGAATTATAAATGCATTTGGAAGTACAATAAAAGTATACCCTCGAGCCTCAAGTTCCATGATATGTGACACTTTATTCCAACCAAAACCGACAAATCTGGTATCATATTTTGGAACATCACTACGTACCACTACATAAGGTTCATAATCTGGTTCCCATGATACCTATACAAATTATTAATTAGAGTTTACGTGCTATAAATAATACCATAAGATTTGAAATGAATAAAATGTATATTTATAATATTTTTCCTTTTTCTCTCTTTTTTTTTAATTTCAAATATTTTCTATTGTACAATTTGTTCTTAAGCGTCGAATGATTAGTGTTAAGTAGAATTAATGTTTGGAAAAAAGAAAAATATATAAAATACATAATTTGCAGAATAAATAAACCCAACCAGAGTAGGAATTTTAAATATTTATTGGTAAATTTTAATTTGGAAAAATAATTTCTAATGATATACAATATTATTGTTTACTTTATACGGAACGGTAGATCCTTTCCATTTGGCGTAATTTGTTGCCGCGTGTCCTTTAGGCCACACATGATATCTAAATGAAAATAAAGCTCCGTCGTCCAACATTCTCAGTATATCTGCTTTAGTTTGTGGAAATGCAGTTCGATATCTTTGAGTTTCAAAAGCAGGTACGACTAATGCCTATAATAGTTATAAATTATAGTTGTTTTAATCAATTGCTTATACACGAATAATAAATAATTAGATTTCACATTAAAATTACTTTATCGGAAGACTTAATGTTCATTATAAAAATGTACTTTTTTAAATACGAGTATAGGCCACTCATTGGCAAGAAATCGATATCAGATAAGAATACATAGGGTGTTACAACATTTTCCAAAGCAACATTCCGCAATAAGTTTATTGGATAAAAGTCCTATAAAAATGTACATAAATATATTTAAATTATACATGAAGTACGAATTTATATTATTTCAGGTAAAAATGTTACCCCTTCTTTATAAACTACGTGATATCCAATATTTTTTCGATTCCTTAGTACTTCCGAATTTTGAGCGTAGCTCAAAAACTGCTGAGCTTCGGCATCAGACATATAAAGACTTAAACTTATTGGACCTGGAGAAAAAAATACAAAATTAACTTTCGTGTATTTATACATATTTAGTTAAAACACTTAAAACCGTAACAAATATAATATTACCATCCCAATACTCGCATAACATTTCAACCATTTGAAGTCTATCCATTGATAACTGAGCTACAAGTGTAATGTCGCATTCGTCTGGCGATGATTGGTAATCAAAATCCAAAAAATATAAATGAGTTCTTAAACTAGCCATGCCGGCTCTTCTAAACTCGTAACACAAATCATCTTCGCTGATCTTAACAAAAATATAGGTATTATCAATTTTAGTAAATTCTACTATACATATTCACATTATAGATTAACTAATAATTGCCAATATTTTTATAATATTATAAAACGAAATAAACTTAAGTCATAAACTTCTATTTTTTACCGTTTTATAACATATGACCTAACATTTGTATATATACATATATAGACCTAACCCTATTTATATTATGTATTAGGTATTAATATATATTTCAAAATAGCAAAAGGATTACACTGGAAATTGCAGTGTTATTTAAAAATTCAAATTAATTAGTGCAATTATGTGGACAGTTGAGTATGTAACCAATAACCATCAAATTATTTAGTAACATATCATAAGTAAGTAAGTAAGTAAGTAACGTCGTAACATATCATATATTTTTATTCTTAGAAAATTATATTTTAAGTTTTACATTTAATTGTCGCGATGCGTAAAAATGTTATCTCGAAAAATGTATGTCTTTCTAAAATATATTAGTACCTATTATGTAAACATTGGTAGAGACTATTTTTTTTATAGAGTCTTCTATATTGTCGCCTGAAAATAGAGTAATTGTTTACAATGTGCGCCACGAGCACGTAAGCGACCTGCGATGCTTTATGGCTGAGTTTATGCGAGGTACGCCCAATACGATACTCCATTTATATTTTATGATTTATGTGACATTTAATTTAAATAAAATAAATATAGGTATATGTTGTTGGCTTATTCCGCCCAAGAAGTTGACGATAATAATTATTAAGGTTATTATATTTTCAATAACTATACTTATATATTGCTTAGTGAATGCATTTGTAATTAAATGTAGGTTATACTGTATACCTACTATAGGTACTCATAGGAGATAATTTTCCTATCAGGCATAATAATATGACTATGAAATAAACTGAACCATGATTATTGATTACCTACATGAATTAAATAATAATTAGTTAATAGTTTCTATCATAGTAATTTATAACATTGACATTCGACACATCGTCATTCGTCCTGTAATTGTATTATTAATTTTTAATCACTCTTTAATCTTTATATTTTGTGGAGTGTATATTCTCATACAATTTTGATACTTCGAAAGAATCGACTTACTTCTGGTACATCTTGAGTTGTGGATGAATAATTACAACCAAAAAGTTCTCTTTGAAGCAAATTTCCATCGTACTCCAAGAACGTAAGGTATAAATTTCGAAAAAATTCAACATGTTTGTTTTTCACTTTAAGTTTTTTTGGTGAATTCCAATGAATTATCTGAAATGTAAAGATATTAATTTAAAAATAGTTACGTAACTTGCATTATAATATACTAAGTATACTACAACCAAATGTTTTGTTTTTATTATTTTAATACAACCATAACTACTTTGGGCCACAGATAACATTATATAATTAAATATGATGTATCACGTAGTATATAATATACACTCTATAGTCTGTAGTTATAAATTACTTAGTTATATAGATATAAAATTTAAAAATCCACTGAAAGACTGATAGGGTTATTAAACTAGGGACCATGAGGTTCCATGACAACACATGTCCCTTTATACTTTTTAATGAGTTCTTATGGATAATATAATAAACAAAGAGCCAACCGCCGTGATGATTTGGATACTATATGTATACAATTTTAAACTTACTACTGAAACATTTTAAGAAGTAAAGAATATATATAATACACATATAACACGTATAATGTATATTTAACCAAGACATTTTTTTTTATGAATCAATACATGCTTATATTTAGAAAAAAGTGTTAGTTTTGTTTTTGCTTACTCTATATACATTGTATATTAATAAAATTAGTTCTGCAACAAAATACGGACCTTTAACTCGATAACTTCGGCGTAACACAGTTCACTTCTAGTGTTGTCACTGAGTTGTACATTCCATTGACATGGCATGGGGTACAGGAGTTCCGGTCGTTCTTTAATAATAGTATTAAAAATGTCTTGATCTGCCAGACTGGTCCAGTAATGTGTCACCAGAGTTTTTACTGCCACCGATCTCCATAATCCGTTCCAGCCAATTAAACGTAATTTCCGTAAGTCCATCAGTATCACACCCGTATTATAACTATAAACGAATAAACATTTACGTATTATTTAAATTATTTTACACATTATAATTATATTTAATATAATATGTTAAGGTATTATAGTTTTATTTTTCGCGTTTAATAGCTTACCCTCGTCCGAGCGCAGGCCATGGCTTATGTTTTTTCCACAGTTTGCCGAGATACCAATCGCTTTGATTTTCGACCAATCCTAACGCCTGTAAAATATATTTATAAGTATTTCACCACGAGCATTTAAGCATTTAAACGTGAATTCTACAAAAGAATTTATTTTCTAATATTTTTAATGTTCTTCTTGTTATTATAGTTCATTAATTTATTTTTATTCAATACATATTATAAAATAATTAATTAGGTACTAACTTGTTCTTTTTTAAAACGTTTTAACATGGACCACAACTGAGCTATATCTGTTGCGAAAGTAAT
This sequence comes from Aphis craccivora, assembly GCA_009835225.1. Lineage (NCBI taxonomy): Eukaryota > Metazoa > Arthropoda > Insecta > Hemiptera > Aphididae > Aphis > Aphis craccivora. The sequence continues at coordinate 12,846 of VUJU01003394.1, read as the reverse complement.
ATCTGTATCCAAAACTAAGACCTGTTTCAAGGTGTCTGGGAATACTTGAGTTAAACATAGTTTCATCAAACCATAAACTCCAGAATAATGTTTATTGTTTATCCAAGAAACATCGGCTATTATTTTTTCAGCTGGATAAAACTCTATTTCCACTAAAAAGTCATATTTTTCGGGAATTTAATAAACGTTTAAGTAACATTTTTCATAATACCTATTTAATACTTACATTGGGGTATTTTCCAAGTATCGAACAAAGTTTTTAAAATTTTTCTTGATATAACATCTACGACAAAATGGAATCTTAGTGGATTTTTACGATAAAATAGTATTGATTTGATTAGTGTTACAACTGAACGAGTAGAATTATAACCAGCACATACGATTCCAACTTCTATCACTTCGCATTTATCTACCATGTCTGTAATCTAAAATACGTTAAAAAAATTACTAAACTGTTAATAGAAAATTAATGTTAATTAAATTAATATCATAAGTTTATAGTTATCACTTATATTACATACCTTTTGAGAGGAACAAGGCGCAGGAGTCTCTGGTAATATCTGTGGTGAATCTGTTGGCGAAACCGGAAACAGTGACGTCTTCATTGCAGCTAATAAATGATTTTGTGTCATACTAAGCTGCCTTCTCAATAATCTCAGCTCTTTTTCCATAGCTTCTGACGTTGATTCATGTTTTTGAACTTCGTAACTACTACTCTCTGCATATGTTAAGGTTGGAACTAAAAATATATTTTAAGTTTTAATAATGATAATAGTTATAATAATTAAGTCTTCGATTCCGTTTTTATATACCTCGTTGGTTTAAAACAGCATAGTATATGATTAATGATGCGAATAACGATCCCAGCAAAAAACTAGTCAGCCAGTGTCTAACCAGGGTGGTACCAAGGGCACACAAACCATTGCGTCCCCTTCGTCGAGCTATGATAGCCACAATCGAAAATTATTCTAAATTTCCTTATATATATATATATATATTTGTGTTGCTGTAGTAAATCTGTACATTTTTTAAATTATCAATAAGTGTTGTGATAAAATAAAGAACTTTCATTATTGGTAATTTACAAACATAATATATAATAAGTGATTTTATTATGAATTATAAAATATAAACAAACACTATTATCTCAAAAATGTAAGCTTGAACTTATTTTAAATTAAATCATAATAAAACTCTATTGTTTCTTTGTATTATAAATATACAATCTGTAAACTAATTTTACCTACAATAAAATTATAAGAATAATACATTAATATGTTCTATATATAAAAAAATAAATGTTCTTGACATGATGAACTACTTTAGAAAAGGAGTAACCCAGCATATCCGCTGATATACCCATTTGATTTAATATTTTGTTGTGTTTTTATTTTAAATATGATAACGAGTTTAGTTCACGACACCATTTTCCTTTAACTCCTTTGAGGATTTCTGGGTATTGAGCCTGAGTGAAGTATTCAACTCAGAGAAAACTCTATTTTTTTGTTATAATTTTTGAAATTTTTTAAATACAACATATTTTTAATTTTATGTTTCAAAATAGAATATTTTTTAAGTAATCCTATGTGTAAAGATCAAATTTCAAACGAGTGAATTAGTTATTATAAGTACCTATTTACCCATAACCCATTACCTCCAATTAAGTGGAGGGAATAGTTATTTTTAATTAACGTGACTCCCATTCTTATACCAATGATCATTGAAAAAAATTGCTGCTCTAGTTAAAAAAGGCTGTACCCTCACTACTACATTAGTATTACAACACTATAGACCATGAAAATAATCACCCTGTATAATAATTATTGGTGGTAATACTATAAATTACTTGTATAATAATATGTCTTATTCATGAACATTAGAGATAGACCGTATATAGTATATACTATATAGCTGCAGTGTTTCCCAAACTGTGGTCTGCGGACGTAAATTGAAAATACTATATAGGTACTATATATATTATATACTATTATATAGTATATATAAAAGCGAAAAAAATTTTTTTATTAAGGGAGTCCGCAATTATTTTTACTATTTCTAAGGGGTTCGGCAGAGAAAAAGTTTGGGAAACGCTGTTGTAGACTGCAATTACAAGGAACATATATTAATATGATACTTACATAAATTATATTTATATTAACATATTATTCACTAACTGAGTATTAAACAATATACATATAACATGAATTTTTTACTACATTTTTATTTAAAAGTGTATGTATAAAACACATTTATTGGCACTATTTTTATTATACTCTAACATGTAGTTTTGTATAATAAAAATATTTAAAAATCAATACAAATTGTTACTTATTTAGTTCCAACATAAATTATAATATGATGACTAAGTAAAGTTTAAAATAACACGCAACGAATGAATTATAATATAAATAAAATATCATTTCTATTATAGCCTATATAGGAACACTCTTTATTAAAGAAATATAAAAATAACAAAAAGTTGACTGTATATTTTAATTTTATAATATTTTATAAACAATGCGTATATTCATTATTTACCAAAAATTTATAATAATAAAATATTATAATAATACTATTCTTATAGTGTATAATATTATAAATATATATTATTTTAATAGGTACTTTGGAATTAGTTACTAGGCAGTTGGGGTGTTATAAACAATATAAACTATAAACGAGTGATAGGTGCCAATGTGCCATGGCACTTCTCAAGGAGTTAGTTGCTAAGACTTAAGAGTACATAGGTAGTATGTAAATTAATTAAAAAGTCAGTAGCTGTAATTTTTTTATTGTATATTTTGAAATATAATGCAGGTATTATGGTGAAATTTTTCAATATAGGATATGACTAATAACCAATAAACAAAACAAAGTAAAAAAAAATACTAATTTAAAAATTCGATTTCTATTATTATTATAGTTATTTATTTGTTATATAGAGAAAAAGAAATAATTTTGAATTAACATAAGAATAATATTATTATCAAATGTTTGAAATATTATTACCAGAAACATGCGTTGATTTCCTTCGTTAGAAAATTCATTATGGGTTTTTAAAATTGATCCGCGCTTAGCAGTTAATTATAAACATTTTGAAGAATTAATAAATAAAAACCATACATAAAATATCAACGAGTTGTGAGTTATTTATAATCTAATAAATTAGCAAATTAATCATCACTATGAAAATTATATCATTTTATACAATAATTAATATTACGCTATATTTTTTTTTTAAATAGAAGTTTCTTTAGTTTATTAAAAATTTGACCAATTTCAAAATTTTTTTATTCTCCATATTTTCCATATTACAAATAAATATAACTATATAAAATGGATATTTTTGAATTTGTATAACTAAAATCAAAAACAAATTTAAGTAGTTTTTTAATTTTTTAATTTTATTTTAGACCATTGTAAAATAGAGGCTGTATGTCATATATTATACATTGACAAAAAACTGCACTTCAATATTTGCATTATATTTCGAATTACAATTACCTACTGATTTTCTAATTAATTTACATACCATGTATGATAAATTGATAAATTATATATACCTATCTGCGTCCTACAACATTATTACACTGCAGGCTACAGCTGAGATGAATCATAAGTGAGATGAGTGTTGAAGCACTACTTGACAAGAGTACCTATATTTTGTATGCTATATCCTGTTATACTTTTTTTTCACTTAGATGTTTTAAATTATCAAATAACAGAAAAATTCAATATTTTGTAGTATTACGAGTTTTATAAATCATAATTATTTTGGTTTTCAATCATCTATAATTTATTTAAACAATAATGAGTTGGTACCTGTTTATATTCTTAAACACAATATATTTTAATCACTGACTAAGATATACCATATACATCTTAAGATATATATCTTAGTCCGTGATTTTAATATATTTATTATAATATATAGGTACCTATCTATAATTTCTTAATATAACTATGGCAACACTGGGTACCTATTAAAAAAGCCGCCAAACTATATAGGTAGGTATAACAGGTACTGTGAAGTGTGAGATACAACAGGAGTTGGATTCCTAAATCTATGTTGTTGTCTCAATAAATAAATAAATAGTTTAAACTTTTAAGTATAATGTATTATAAGAAAAAACTAAATTTTCGACTTAAAAATGTATCTATATTGCATAATTTATATTAATTATTATGATTATCATAGGTTCTAAATATGACGTTTGTGAATTATTTAAGAAATAAATAACATAATATTCATATTGATTATTAAGTAATCTGCATGCATATGACAAATTATATTTCTGCAGAAACGCGTGCAAGTAATAATGAAAATAATTTCCCCAAACATAAATATTAAAAAATAATCGATACCTATCTATTTATTAATTTGTATTTATATTATAATAAACTCATAATACTCACCGCTTATACGCAGTTTGTTGATCGCGAATAATATTATCGCGTACTTGAAACATTTACGAACATCCTGCAGAGCTTTTACGCGCGACTACAGTGCTTGTAATCGATATCGTGACGTAAAAAACTATAATTCATATCAAAAACCTTCCTATTCCCGTATAATATTTATATAATACATAGGTATTTTATTATTGATCAGTTCCCGGTGGTACACGCGTTATTAGTATTATACAATACAATGTACGACGATGGTGACGATTATTGGGTATAATATAACGAGATATATCATATGTAGGTACCTATAAACACGAATTGGATTCGGATCGGAATGAAAATATTCGATAAGTCACGCGTCTATTCAAATCGAGACCTCGGTCGGACAAAACTGAACGGGTAGTGCAGGAAATGCTAGGGAACATCGTACACCGCGGCGGTTGACAGTCATGCCCACTGCGGCGGAGCGTGCCCATTAGCCGCGCGGGCAACACACCTGTTCGTAAAATCGATAATAACCGACGGACGAGGCGGATGTTTAGGACTTTTTTTCGCAAAAGCTCACGGTTTCCGTCGCGACACGGCCGTCGGCTCAAAAACTGTGGCGAACGCACCGGGGCAGATGCGATTTTTTTGACAAAAATCGCACAGCATTGGATGCGCCGCCCACGATTTCTGGCTGAAGGGGACAGACGCCGCCGCCGAGTGCCGACGAGGTTTGTCGGTCGACCGGTCGATATAATATACATATTATGTGTAATAATATTATGTTATTCGTCTGTCGCGTGCTGCCATCTAGCGCGCGACTACGATGATTTAGGTGCCTACCTTTTCAATTGCCACGATTATGAGCGAATAGCGAATGACATTTACGATATTTACGACTGTATAATTATATATTATTGCGAATATAGTTAAATTTTATTGTTGCCGACAACTCGGCACCGTAATAATTGTTGTGAAGAGTTAACTTATTGTGTACGTACGGCGTACCTATGTACAGTATAATATATTTATATAATATTATCGTGTGGATTCAAGCGTGCTGTGCTTTTTCAGAGTACAGTACCGCCTACATATATAATACTCAATACGACAATACGACTTATTACCTTTTATCCGATACTATTTAAATTCTGTATTTTACGTTTTGTTTTTTCCATATTCATTTGAAGAACAATATATCGATATATATTATGTCCAGTAAATGCCAATGTAGGTAATAAACTTCTTAAATATAAACACATAACACATTAAAATCATTAAATCTCTTACGGTTATTGAATGGACACAAAACTAAATTATAAAACATGACTAAATAAATGTTTATAAAATATGGCCTATAGCTTATTAAACTAGCATATAAGACCCTTAATAAAATAAAAATGAGACAATCAAATGCATCTATCACATAGGCGCAAGTAGGGTCAATTTTTTTTTTTTTGGGGGGGGTTAGGTTAGAACAAATGCTATACGTGTATATTTTGTTTATGGAATGTCCAACATTGATAATATCTGAAATAATAATAATATTTGAGGGGGCTAGTAAAATATTTAAGGGGCTAAGACCCCCCAAGCCCCTACCTAATTGCGCCTATGATCTATCATACATACGACTGATAATATTAATATAGATTAACCTGCGTCCTGCAGTCCAAAATGCATTTGTATAGAAATAATTTCAAATAATAAGTAAAAATCGTTTTATCGTAGATTCAAATAATATGTCGTAATGATAATTATTAATTATATTAACGTATAAAATATGTAAATATTTTATACCTATTAAAATGCTGTAAGTATAAATATACATATATACGTACATTATTATTTATTACCTACCTATAATATATGGTTCTATTATAAGTAGGTTCTATAAGATATCCATTAGAATAGACATAAAAGTCATCTTACGTCTTAGATATTCGCATAAGATAATTAATCAGCTAGGAATATTGTATAAAATATTAAAATAATAATAAAGGTTAGTTAATGTATAATAACTACAATTTTAAAGATGGTAATTGTTTGTATTTCAATAATATAGGTACCTATTAGTTTATTACTGACCGTATTTACTATTAAAGAATAAAGCTAGCCGCGAATTTTCAATCCAGGAAATTTAACAAATTAAATAGGTAGGAAAGTATTAGGTTAGCTTAGGTAACATCTGACCTAGTGAACATATTTGATGAAATGCCTTTATTAAAGAACAAAAAAAGTAGAACCAAAACATAATACATGAAATGTAACGTCAATGAACGGTGGGTGCAAGGATTATCTTTAATTTATTTTTTTAATTTAAAAAACATTATACAGCCATCATAATATAGGTATTATAATCAGAAGGTAGCTATACCACAATTTTATTACGCACCTACTTTTGTAGGATAGTCTCAATTCCTGACCCCCAATTGAACTTTAATATTATTTTATTCTTTGTTATTTATTACGACATTATTTATTTATGTCGCATATATATTTACGTATTTTGTTGACTCAAGAGTCAAGAATTAATAACTTAAATAAAAATTAGTATAAACATATAATAGGTAATAGGACTAATAGGTATATCGCATGTTCATTGTTCCTTCAAAAAAATTAACAATCCTTAAAATACTTTTTCACTTATAATATAAATATTAACATAATAAAAAAATTAATACCGAATAATAATTTAAAAAACTGTTTTCTAAAATGTTGTCATTGATAATATTGAATTTTATCTTCAATTTTTCCAAAGATACTATAATTTAGGTATGTATTCAATCTCCTTGTAACAAAACATGTGTTATTCTTTTTGTTTTCATTTTTTTTTTATTAACTGCGTCAAGTAAAGAAAATCGTTAATATCCCTCCGTTCACTAGTCATAACTGATAAAACACATTAAAGTGATACAAGTATATCCTCGTAATTCGTACTGAAATCGTTTAACGTTAAATATCTGTATTATTACCGAATAGGACGTAGGAGGTACCTACTATTTGTAGCTGAATTAATTGACAATTTGGAGTAAACCATTGAATACTGTACAGTTGACGTTGGATATAAGGTACGTTTAATAATTCTGTGTAATGTATTATGTACAATAACGTTATACATGTAATGCAGTGAAATGTAATCTCTTAACATACTCTATAGAGTCTGATGTACAAGTTACCTACTTAGTTAATTTATTTTCTATGCTTAAAGATCGTGCATAATTATAATAATATCTAAATACTTTTAATCTACATAATCTACCAAATTATATTTATTCAAAATTACCAATTTTAATTTAATTATACCTATTATATTTTAATGAACCAACAGATTATTGTATTGACATAATATGTAGTTGTATATTTATTAATCATTTCTTAATTTATTTCTAGTATGTAATATGTCTGTAGTATTTTCTTTTTAAGATTTCTAATGTTAGGTTAACTAATCAGTAACTTACCTATGCTATTGACAAATCTTATACCTATTTAAATAAGTTAATGAATAAAACTGATTAGTTATATCGTTTGAAAATTAAAAACAATAGGTATTATAGAATAGTTAAATTACAACCTACATTTATATTTAAATCTTACCATATATTAACACTAATATACCTACCTATTTCAGTTAAATTTAGTTTATGTAAGTGTATCTCATTTACTGTTTTGGGGTATATACACCATAAATTTAAACAAATTTATAAAGCTATGTTTACAATGAGGACATTTTAATCAACCACCAACCTACATAAAAAGAAATTTATCATACAAGACAGTTTATGTAGGTTGGTCATATCCAAATAAGCAAACCTGTTTAGAACCTCTCACTCTATCTGCTGAATCTTTACATTGCACATTTCAAAGAATACCCAAGTTTTTATCAATCTATTTGTATAAATCTTGTTAAAATTAATTTTCAATGTCTTTACTTGTAAAACAATTTCAAAGACATTCACACTCACAGTTATACTTATATTTGACTAAAATATAATTTGACACTATTATAATTTATGTTTATTAAATTAAATAATTTTATTATAAACAATTTTATCAGTTAGGTATGCTATTCATTTATTTTTAATCATCATTAACATAAATTGTTATTATTTATACCGAGATTTTTACTTAAATAAACAATGGTTATTATAATTTTTGTAAAACAAGATTTTCTCATAAAAGTTATTAATTTTTTTAATCAATAATTTAAATATGGTTTTATTTAAATACAATGCACATACAGGTATTATGTTTTTAAATAAATTACATCATTTAAATTTAATTTAATTTTTAGCGCATTAATGAATTGAAAAATAAACTCTTGAATTTAAACTTCATATTGTTTTGATAAACTTTATGGAAAAATGACTGCTGAAGAAGATACATCATATACAAAGTTGCCCATTGAGGAACGATGTGTACACAAAGTAACTATTTGTTTTTCTGTATTAATTTACATAATATTGTATGCAACTATTTTTTTTTACTGTTTGAATACTACTTATTATCATGTCAAAATCACAAACTTTTATCATTATCCATAAAACTATATAAGATGTTTTTAATTTTCTTTATATATTACCTATTACAATCATTTTAACAACACACTAAATGTTAATTATTTTATTTAGTTATGGAAAGCCAGAATAAGTGGTTATGAAGAAGCTATTAAATTATTTGGACAATTGGATGAAAAAGCTCCTGAATGGAACAAATTTACAGGAATAGTAAAAAAATTTGTTATTGACAGCAATGCAGTTGCACAGGAGAAAGGTCTTGAAGCTACATTAGTTTTTGTGGAAAATTCTGCTACTGCTGGACGGTTAGTTAATTAAAATTTTTATTTTAAATAGCATTGTTATTTATCAGTTTATTTTTATAGAACGGTGGGTGATGTCATGACTGGTTTAATAACAAAATGTTATGGTGCACCAAAAGCAAAAACCAAGGATATTGCTATACAAATAACATTAATGTTTATTGAAATTGAAAAACAAGATATAGTAATAGAAGAATTGGTTAAAGGAATGGACCATAAATTTCCTAAAATTGTTTCAACTTGTATTAAAGCTGCAACTCAGGCAATAAAGTAAGAATATTCTATTAAAAAAATATTTATTTAATCATAAAACTTTTAAATTACAAACATATTTTAATCTAAATTAGCAAAAACAAAACAATGTAGGTATAGAATAATAAATTAGTGATTATAAATATTATAATTTTTTTAAATATGACATGTTTTATTTATTGTAGAGAATTCGGATCAAAAGTTTTAAATATTAAGCTTCTATTGAAAAAATTACAATCAATTCTTGAAGATAGAGATAAAAGTGTTAGAGATGAAGCAAAATTGTTGGCCATAGAAATTTATTCCTGGATTGGGCCTACACCTGTTAAAGCTAATTTGGCTAATCTAAAACCTTTACAAGTAAAAATATTCAGGTTGTATTTCATAAGATCTTTATTAAAATAAATATTTAAATTAGATTCAAGAGTTGGAAACAGAATTTGAAAAAATAAATAGTGATAAACCACGACCAACGCGATTCTTACGTTCTCAACAAGAACAAGCTGCTAAAATGGAAGAAGTAGCTGCTGCCAATGGAGGTAAGCTTTAGTTAAAAGATGAATAATTATAAGTAAATTAAATGGCACGAGATTTTATCATAAATACAAACTAAATTGAGTTCATATTGGAAGTAGTGTCAATGGACTTCAATTGTATTATTTGTATACAGATTTTAAGGTTTTATCCATTTTAATTAAGAAAAAAAGTAAATTAAATTAATATAAAATTTAAATAACAGAAACAATATTGGAAGAAGGCACTGATGTAGTTGATGATCCAGAAGAACATATTGATCCAGTTAACATACTTAGTCAACTCAGTAAAGACTTTTATGAAAAGCTTGAAGCAAAAAAATGGCAAGAACGTAAAGAAGCCATAGATATGCTTGAAGGAATATTGTCTAAGGCTCCTAAATTAGAAAGTGGAGAATATGGAGATTTAGTCAGAGCTTTAAAGAAAGTAAGAATCCATAATATTTTAAAGAAATAAGATTTAAATTTTCTAAATACCATGACAAAATAGATAGGTATGATCACATCTTTACTGATACGCACATTCCCCTTCAGACCCAGTCTTTTATTCAGTTCTCGGCTTTTCATTGGTCGTATATTATTACCGGATATATGAAATTTGTTCACGAGAACAGAAGTAGGCGTGGTGCGCTGGATCAGACGAGAACACGTACCGATGTGATCATACCTATCTATTTTGTCATGCTAAATACTATCAAAAATTGAAAGAAACTTTACTGAAATAAATAATAATAGGTAGGTGCTAAAAATTTTCTCAAAATTTTTATTTATAAAAATTTATTGAAAAACAAGGAAAATAATTTATTGTTAATGATTATTATTAATAAACTACATTGTATGATAATATTGCACTGTACTATTCATTCTATATATACGATATAAAATTAAGATAATTTTACATTTAACTATATAATGTTTTACTTGTTTAATCGCAAGCATTGCATTTCATCTAAAATTTTCTGAGATAATATTTTGAATTAAGAACTTAATTTTTACAATAAATACTTCATAAATGTGTAATTGTACATTAGTGCATAACATATTAATAGTTTTAATAAAATAACCTAAAAACTGTAAAATTTCATTTTTGAACTATTTGTTACCTGAATCAAATCATGTAGAATATACATTCTATATCCTTGTTTTAGATTATCAAAAATAAAAACAAAAATAAAATTTCATAATATTGAAATATTGGCCCTTATTATAATTCCTTTTTTTATATTTAGTGTATATTTATTTAGTAAAGTTGTAATACTAATTGTACTGTGCAATTAAAAGCATACAATTAAGTTAGTATAATATAATTAATATATTGTTGTGTATGTATACTTATTTTTGGTTTTTCTATAGATTATTACAAAAGATTCAAATGTTATAATAGTTGGTATTGCTGCAAAGTGTATGGCAATGTTAGCTAATGGATTAAAAAAACGATTTGAGACTTATGCTTCTGCTTGCATTCCAGCATTGTTGGAAAAATTTAAAGAAAAAAAGCAAAATGTTGTATTGCCACTTCGAGATGCTGTTGATGCTATATATTTAAGCGTAAATTAAATTTGATAATAGTTAAAATTTGATGTAAGTAATAATTTTTAATTATTTTAGATGACACTTGAATCTATTCATGAGGATATTTTGACTGCAATAGACAATAAAAATCCATCAGTAAAAGCTGAATCAGTTTCATTTTTAACTCGATGCTTTTCAAAATGTACTCCAACAATTTTAAACAAAAAATATTTAAAAATTTTCACTACAGCATTAATAAAAACATTGAATGAATCAGGTAACTTTTTTTATTATATATGTTGTTTTTAACTGATAATTGATTTTTAAATTTCTAACTTTTGAAAGAAGATAAAAAATATTGTACTATGTCATTCGCAATAGCACTGGTGCTATTAAAATAAACCACTTTTCAAATGTTACCTCTACCACTGCAAGAAAAAAAAGCTAACTTTCAATCCGTAAACATATAAATAAATCTAAACACTTTATAACAATTTGGGTTCTTCCACTTATTCAATTAAAAAAATTATAAATTATTTGAACTTGTTAACAAGTTAACTTAACATTAGTATGTTTTTAATGAAAATAATAAAAAAAATATATATATATTTCTTTTGTTGCCCTGCAGTGGTAAGGGAAACTTTTTAATCGTAGCTTGTTTATGGTTTACTCTAGTGTTGTTGTTTGTTCTTCATCTTAATGTTTCTGACAGATCAAGCTGACGATTTCTTTGTTTATTATTATTAGATAGATCAACAACTCATTATTTAATTTAAATAAAATATTGTTAACATAATAAACAAAATTTTTTTGGACCTACAAAATGTACCTTTTGATTGATAATCAGATTCAATAACATTAGCTAATACAGAAACAGCACAAAATGCTTCTTGACCAGATGGAATTATTTCACTTGTAGGCAAATTAAAACCATTGATACCAGTATCTCTTAATTCCAATGTAAAAACATATTTTATATTTGCTATACCCTTCATCCAATCCATAGATGTTCCTGTAAAATATTTTGTATATTAATTATTAAATATATCTTCCATTAAAATTAATTTGGTTAAACCTGATGCTTCATATAACACTGTACTTGCTGGACCAACAGAATAGGTGTTTGAAGTTGTTTCAAATATTTTTAATGACATTAATGTAGCTATGTTTTGATGTTTATCATAGTCTTCTTTTAAACTATCTTTAGTACATGCCCAAGGAAATACAATAGCTTGCCCATATGAATGGAATGTTATAAACCCCTGTTTAGCAAAAGGTTTTTATTAGTATTTTTTCTTTATTTAATATATATTTAAATAAGATACTAATATTATTGTATGATGA